>VUQK01039307.1:0-30754 GCA_015106715.1 Bujurquina vittata
TTTACATTTACATGTACTAGAGTTGAATACTTTGTCCACCACTGCTGAGGAGTGACAAAGCAGCAATAATACAGGAGCAAGTTGTTTGATCCACGGTGGCTCCAGCCACCGTGGATCAAACAACCGTAGATCATTCAGTCTTCAGCTAGAAGACTGAATGATCTACTGCAAACACCTTGTTACCAGATACTGAACATCAGGGCACGTTCAGAGGTCTTGTAGAGTCAGTGTATGAGAGGTCTGAGCTGTTTTATCGCTACACTTCAGTGTATAACTTCAATGAGTTGCAGAAGGAGGAGGGCACTGTATTGACAGGAACTGAAATGTTGTAGGACTGGGAACCTGGGAGAGTGTTTAAGGAGGGTCGTTCTAGCAAGTGCCAGCAAAGAGTTTTGAGATTGCAGTTTAAGGAAAATTTGGCCAAGAGACAAAGGAATCAGACGTTATTAACAATCAGAACATTGTCAAATATTACCAACTTTATCCTATTCCTCCTGTTCCCTTGATGGGCTGTGAGGCCCATTTGCTGAATGCTTGTTTCTTCCTGCAGCTACCTGGATTCAATTCTGCCCTAGACCCTTTGCATGCCATCCCACCCATCTTACCCTTCTCTTTTCTTAAGCATCCGTGTCAAATAAAAGGCTAGAAGAAAATATATTACAGTAGTGGACTCTGAATGTATGTAAGGCATGTATCAGTTTCAATAGCACAGATGGATTTATTGTTAAAGGAAAAATGCAGTTTTGATGTATTTTGTTTGTGAATGAAAGATATAGTCAAAGCCTCCAGGTATGGGGCGGGCAGAGCAGGGATGTAAATGATAAAGAGCACCGTGTGTGATCTTTTGTAGTGATGATCTTCTCAGATCTGACTTCAATTAAACAAACTTGGCTCGCTTCCATTCAGTGAGTCAGTTAATTTGGTTGAAGCGAGCCATGGTGGATTTGTGTGCAGTTTTATTTATATAGCGCCACTTCACAACAACAATCATCTCACTTAATTTTTTGAGAGAGAACCCAGATGATCAGACAACCCCCCTATGAGCAAGCGCTTGACATTTGCGGGGAGGAAGAACTCCCTTTTAACAAGAAGAGGCCTCAAACGAGCCAGGCTTACGGATGGGGAGCCATCTGCCATGACTGGCTGCGAGTGATTGGAAAGAGATGACAGGATATATGTAGAGCTGGAAATCATCTGAACAGCAACAGAAGTGATGCAAATGATGAGCACGCTGAACAAAGCGCTGAACTTCAGGGTACACCTAATGCAGCTGAACTTCCAGGTGAATGCGGTCAGAAACGCATCAGAGATGCTAAGTTGGCTTTCCTGGTGGGAAAGAAGATGATGCTCTCGAGTTTAGCGAGACGTGCAGCAAGATTTGCAGATTGTGAGGAGAAATTTCAGCTTTGTGCTTTCAACTGTGACTTTTATTTTGAAATGTACCTTTAAAGGATTCCCTGTTCAGTTGCTGGAGGACAGAAAGAGGAGAAAGAAAGAAGATGGAGAATGTAGATAGCTGTTGGCTGGAAGGTGAGAAAAAAGCAGAGAAGTGATGTGTTTCAAACTGAGTATTTTAGCAAGTCACTTCTTTTGACAGAGACCTCTGAGGCACTGTCCTCGGAGACATCAAAGTGATGCGCACGCTGAAAACCTCTGACACATAGTGCAAAAAAAAATGCACATACAGAGATCATAGTAGTCATTGGGTGTGTGTCATCAGGAGCATTTGACATTTTGAATCTCATAACCCTTTCTGTAACGTTATCCATCATTATCAACCTGTATTCAGAGTTCACTACTCTCTTCTGTCCCCCTGGTGGCACAAGGCAAGAGGAAAAGGTGAATATTTAGAAGGTTAGAAGTTCAATTCCCACAGGAATTTCCTGTGCTAAAAGTGTGCGTGTCAACTTTCTTTGCATGCAACCACTTTGATAAAAGCCCCAAGTGACGGATACAGTGCATTTCTGTGGTGAATTGCAAACAAAGCTTCAGGAAAATACTACACAATGTCTCATCTCTGCTCGTCATGGTTGGACTGTGCCAACTCCCATGTGGTTCAACCCCTCTATGGATTAAAATTTGGCCAGTCTGGATTACTGTACTGTGCACTGATTCAATGCAGCACATACAGTACAGAGGAAGGATAACAAAATTCTGTAGCCCATCTCATCTGTCTTCTGGCAAGAGTGCTGATTCTGCACAGGATATGCTCATTATTTCCAAAATCCTGCTGCCTGTTAGTGCGGTTGGGCCAATTACTAGAAATTTAAACCATGCCACTCCAAAGTGTAACTAACCTAAGACAGGCTAAACATCAAGGCTATTACTTTAATTCATGTTTCCTTTTCTTAAGTAATCTGATGCTATATTGTTTTATTTTGTGCAGGATTTGTTTGACTTCCATACTTTAAGTTACAGTCATATATAAAAGGAAATGTGTAAGAGCTTATAACACACCAATTATTGCAATATATTTATTAAATATAACTCACCGTGTGGTGAAATCATTTTTCTAGGACTGTGATGACAGCTTAATGTAAAAATAATGCTGGTAATAGACACAGGACTATGGTGTCATTACCCATGTGAAACATACTTCATGCTTCACACCCTGTCAAAGTCCAAGACAATTTGCTCTGAGGTTCAAGCTGCAATTACTCAAGTATTAAAAGCTGATGAGGGGTTCACTTCACAAGACGTTGGTTAGGTAATTATCTTCCTCCTGAATCACTGAAAGATTTTGCTAACAGATCTTTTGGGGCCATTTGCTAAACTCATCACTCATACAATAATTGTCCAATCACAGCCTCCACAATTTTCTAACGTCTACGATTTTGCGCACAACTGGATTTCGCCACATGGAGTTTTTGCACACAAACACCAAAGACTCTGAAGGGATTTTTGCTTGTTTATTTACATTTTTAATTGCCTTTCCAAAAAATATAATAAGCAATTTATGAACAACATGTCTAAATGATGTTAGCCACTAATGTGAATATGCCTTGCTAACTACGGTAGTTATCTGCTAGGCCCAGCATGAGCATTATTGTTACCTAGCTATGTTGTTATGTTATGTTTCATGAATGGGGCGAGGCATTCCTACGGTGGCCCTGAGAGGTCAAATGCACAGCAACTTAAGAAAATACCTGCAAATATGCAAATGCTGCAAAAGCACACAAAACACAACAGACGTGCATTAGGGGAGACAATAGCCTGACAGAATAGCTGTGGTAAAAAACTAATAGCAAACATATATCACCAGTATTAAATGAATCATGATTAGAGCACACATTACTTTGCATTTCCTCACAACTCCAACAAATCTGTTGCTTCTTTGAAGCGCATCTCAGTGCAATCCTTCACATCTTTTGGCTTCTGTCACCTCCACTGCTGTCGTCAGGCTGTTGTCTCCCCAAAATCACTTCTGTTGTGTTTTGTGGGGTTTTGCAGCATTTTTCTGCGCGTTGGTGTTTTCTTAATTTGATCTCTCAGGGCCACACAACAGCATGAGACATTAATTAATACTATATCCACCGTATAGATGAAAGTAATGATGATGGTGCTCCCCTTTTATTTGTATTCATATGTGCAACATTTATTCTTATCTGCTCTCAGTTTGGTCTCATTCTTGAAAGCTCTTCTTCAGTTTTTGAGGACACTGACTTTTTGATTTGTACCTTCTCTTTTCATTCTCTCCTTTTCCCTCTTTCCTTATTTCCAAGGACTTTGAGAGAAACAAGATATCAGCCAGCTAGTTATTCCTAATGAGCTAAATCCACTACAGATGTGACTGCAAATGAATAAAAAGCCAGGCAAAGCTGCAGTAACATACAAGAGCTGCACTGTTATTTTAAGAATTTTCACGGGAGTGTTTTAAAATAAAGAAAATTAACCAAAAAAACAATTATTTTGAAAATACTCAAATATAAAGCAAGCATAATAAGAAATATAAATGAAATAAATGTGTAACAATGTCAGTTACAAGAAACTGGGATTCACTAACATAATCATATAAATGATAAAAATTAGCCAGTCTGTAATGTTACAGTACTGAACCAGCCATACTGACTGCTCTGAATCTGCCATTTCTGCACAGTCAGTCTGATCTAAGATCTCACTGGTTATGGCCGAACCACACCAGGTTTAAAGGTGCACTCTGTGACCCTCACATCAGTTCCCTCTCCTCCTCCATTTCCTCTTCCTCACAGGCTTTAAAGGATTATGACCTCACCATAAGGAGTGAGCCTTTTCCAGCTGTCGCCAGTGTTTTCTAGACATGCCTCCTTGCTGCCTCTGCCCTCATTTTGTTCCTTTTCCTTTTTTTTTCCTGCCCTATATACTCTGCTCTATAGTGCCATGTTCCTTGTGCTTCTTCAGCCCTAATAGAACAGATTGGGAGACAAGGAGCTTCTCCTGTCTTTAAAATGTACATATGTTTACTTTCCTCTTGAGGCAGTTTGAGCGAAATGAAATTCCAAGTTTATGCTATCCTTGTCTTAACTGTATGACAGTAAAGCAGAATAAAATATTTAATATCACTGCCTTGTGTAACTACTGACTGTCTGTTCCTTTTTCCAGGATCTTGAGGGAGCATTTAGGAGAGAAGGAAGTACAGGTGTCCTTAACGTTTGATGCCGTGGAGGAGGCAGATTTGGCCAACTATACCTGTCATGTAGAGAACCACATAGGGAGCAGCAGCGGTAGCGCTATACTGCAAAAGAAAGGTAGACCTTTCTCTTTCCTTCCCTCATAATTTACTTATTTTTTAAATTTGTTAGAAATACTAAAAGTTTTTTCTTGATTTTTTTTATTATTAATTGTTAAATCTTCAATCAATCCACCATCAAAGCAACTGTTTGTTTTCTATGCACTCTGCTTGCTTACACTAAGAGAAGTCATCAGCAATTATCAAATAGATCATTACCTTGCATTTAAGTAACAACACAGTTTGTGCTTTATGAAAGAGAAAAGCGTACATCAGACGGGGCCAAGGATGGAGCCCAGAGGCACCACAAAATCTGCTTTCTGTTACACTTAAGCTTAGAGTAGATTCTGTTAGTGAGATCGAGGTTTCTTTAGTGAGATTCTGCATTTTTATTTTCTAGTGTATTTGCTACTTCTGTACATGGTTTTATGGTTTTAAGAGGAGGACAAGGGAGCATTAGATAGAGCCCAGGATGGAGCCTTGAGGAGCCCCAGTAATTTGTTTTCCATTATAAAAGAAGCTGAGGAATCATAGATTATATTGGGTAGAACAAGTACACCTTATTAAGCTTTTGGGTTTTTATTTTTAACTGTATTTCATACTCCTTAAAGCCATGTTAACGTGACAGAGCTGAACACTGAGTTTGAAAGCAACAGCGAGCCAGGCTCGCGGTTCTGCCCATTGTCCTCTAATACATACTCATCAGCACTGTGTTTTGTTTATTTGTAAGAAAAATGTAAAAAAGCTCCAGTAAGACAGAACCAGTCAACAACCCTAACCCCTTCTAATTCATAAATAAATCAGATGACCTTCAATCTAACGCTCAGCAAGACAGTAAACAAGAGAGTTTTTCATCAAGTAAATTAAATACTAAAGGAATACTTACCACCAGCAAAATATATTTTGTGACAAGATATGTCTTTCCTGGATTTAGAGCTTCTAAGGTGCATTCACCTCAAGGCTGAACTTCCTTTTTTTTCTTATTTGTTTTTTGTTTAGCTTTGTCCTCTGGCTTGCTAAATATAAAACCATGTCTGGAGTTACCTGGGACACATCCAGTCTCTCTTTATGATTGTTTCAACAAGTAATACCCCTCCAACCCAGTGCGTTTATGACCCAATAAATATTTGTGGATGTGAACAGCTTCTGAGATAATAAAGACTTTACATATGTGCAATCATAAATAAATGCAAATCCCTTCTGAACTTCAAATATTTGGGTGTTAGAAAAGGGAGTGCCACCTGTAATTCAAGGTCAGACTTCATCTGCATGTGGTCCAAACCCACTGATCGACAAGTGAGTTCCAGAAACAGAAATCATAGTGGTTTTAATATTCAGTTGAAATATGCGTGTGAGCCACATTTCCTTTTGTAAAACATTTGCAGCAGTCCTGCTGTCTGATTATCAGTGAAAATGGGCTCGTTTGTGTCAGAAAGCCCAGAGAAACATAGAATAGTAAAGTATCCCTGGCGGTTTGTCTACAGTATGTTACTTCATCTATCGGTAGAAAAGAAGTTTCCCTGAATGGCCACTATATGAAACCAATGAATGTGAGGCAAGGACAGGCAAAATTGGAGAAATGTGAAAAGAGATAAACAGGCAGTGAAACACAGTGGGCGGCTGAATGGGGCAGGAAAATAGAGAATAAGGGAGTGGTAATAGATGCAGACAGAGAGATAGAGATTGGGAAGGTGAGGGGTGACTGAGAGGATTGGGAGAGATGAAGTGAGACACACAGAGAGGGTGGACTAAAAACAGGCCTTTCTCTCTCCCCAACTGACTCCTGCTGAATGCCTTGGGTGTCAAATCTATCTTACTATACTTAACTAGCACCCCAGGGACTCTCACACACACACAGACACACAGACACACATGCGCTCGCACACAAGATCACACAGACACGCACCTCTAGAGGGGGTAAGGATGAGAACTGTAGGGCCCTCATTATTTAACACTGTAATTACCCACAGGAAACTGCGTGTGTACACATGCACTTGTTTGTGTTCAAGGTTTTAACATATTCTGAATGTGTGTGTGTGTGTGTGTGTGTGTGTGTGTGCGTGTGTGCGTGTGTGCGTGTGTGTGTGTGTGTGTGTGTGTGTGTGTGTGTGTGTGTGTGTGTGTGTGTGTGTGAGAACTGCTGCAAATACAAAAACATACACACACATACCTCATGGGAGGCATTAAGTGTAATGGGATTGTCTTAAAGCATTCCCTTACCACACACACACCAGTGTAGAGCTTGAAGTAGGGATATCTACATGTTAAAAGCGTTCTCATCAGCTCTGCTGCAGGAGACAATCATTTCTGTGTAAATGCAGAACCAGTCTGAAATGCGGCTGAAGGGATACTCAGTCTGGTATAATATTGATATGCAGTCCTTTCTGCACTGTCTACATCTCAACTGTCCCAGAGCTTTAAACTCCTTCTTTGGCAGCTTCTCCTCATACATATCTGCTCCTCTATAATCACCTAGACTGAAAGAAAATGAACCAAAGATAACATTTATAACCTGGATTTAGCTCATCGTATACTTCAAGAAAGTTTTTATTCCATATAACTCATCACCTGCTGGGAAGTTTTTAGCTTCAGCTAAATTAATCACCAACCCCAGATTAAACTCTAATGGAAATAAGGTCATAATTCCTGTCCTCCTAGGTCAAGCTAGTACTCGGTGACTGCATATTTAAATGAGATGAAACTGTATTTCTCCGTGTCCTCCTCCATGTTGAACAAGGACAGAACTGAAGTCTGATGAGTTGGCCTCAAAAGTTGCGGAGAGTTGCTGTTTAACAATATGCAGAAATAAAATCCGAGGCTTGGGGTCGACTTGTATAACAATGACATTAATAACCACTTCTGAATAAAAAGAGTGCATAAAAATGACCGTCGCCTTTGTTCAAGCGGACAGATTACTGCAGTGCTCTTTCTCGCAAATAATAACAACTTCAGACTCCAGTTTATATAAAACTCTGCAGCTCAGCTATTAACCACAACTAAAAACAGAGAGACCATTAGACTATTTTTTGCTACTCTGCACTGGCTTCCTGTAACGTTTTGAATTTATTTTGAGGTCTTTCGTCTACATACAAAGCCCCCACTGGGCTGCGACAAAGCTAACGCCCTTGTTTACGCTACCATCTTTTTCTGCTGGAGCTTGACAAAAACATCCGAAAGAAAATCAGAGCTGGATCCTTTTTATATTTCATGTGAGCTCTGTTGCACTTAGCAGCTGGATATCTGTGTGAAAATGAACAACAGGAGGGTTCAGTTCTAAGCAAATACACATATTAACCTAAATTCATTTATTTTGTTTACTCTTTCCTTTTTTTTCTTTTCCTTTTTAATACTTTTGTAGTTATTTCGACCTTATTTTAATATTATTATTTTATAAAGGTTTCATTTTCAGTTTTGTGTTACATTAATTACATTTTGTTGTAAAGCACTTTGAGCTTTCTTGTATAAAAGGTATAAAATAATGAGTAATCCCCTTTAGGGATTTTCTTTATATTTTTTACATAAATTATATTAATTTTGTACAAACTGTTACCGAGTCACTCACTGGTGCCGATTCAGACAGCTCAGTGTGTAGTTTCATTATTTGACCATTTGGTGGGGTTATCACCGAATAAAGCATTTTGGGTTTTTACATCTAACCGCACTGTCTTTTCCGATTAGTTTGGAGAGAGAGAAACTGCTGATCAAAGGTTAATCATGACTAAATCAAAGAGGCTAAGGGGATTTTTAAAGGTTTCAGCAATAAATTGCACTTCCTGGTCTTTAAAAAAAATGTTGCCATACGGGATAAGATGATTTCCCAACCGTTGAACAAGTGCTGTAACAACTGCACTGGATGTGCACTGAGCTCAACTAAAGTTTGAAGAAGAAAAACAGTCAGAAAAACAGAACTGCTTCTACAGTCGGTGTCATCCTTAGAACTGAAAAAAACAAAAAAACATTCAAATAAGTGATGTTATTTATTATTCCCACTTCAAGTCAAGGCTATTTAAAAGTTCACTAACCGAGCTGACTGTTCCAGAGCCTCCTGCCTGAAGCCTTGAAGCTCATGAGGTCACATTTGGGTGCCAGAACTCAACATGACAGCCTAAACAAAGCACAAGTTATCTTAAGTTAGCGCGAGTTATCAAAGCTTGATTTCATGCACTGAGTGTGTGTGATTGAATTAGGGTGTGCTCTCACTCTGCAGTGACCCAAGGTAATGGGTTGATGCGTCTATGTTGCACGCATGCACTAACACGGACACACGCACCTACAGTATGCACACGCACACACACACGCCACACACATCTACTTATTGTAACTGACAGAGCATAAAGAGCTGCCTTCAGCCACCATGACGAGAGTCTTACTAGAAAGAAAAATGGAGGGAGGGAGATGGCCGGAAAGTTCAGGAGAAGGACTGAGAGAAAATGACAAACTGGAGGACAGATGGGGACTCTGGAACGACACGGACTTTGTTTCTCAAATGTCACTCGCAGGTTTGTTCGGGGTTGAGAAGGTTTGAGTTTGGGCTCACTACAGGATCCAGTTTGGCAGTAGTGAACATGGATTTAGGATGAGGAAGGGTGACAACTCCCCAAATATTCCCTTCAATCCCTTTAAAAGATTTTGCATAATATCATCTCCTATTCCACTTATTTCCCCAATTACAGTATTTAGTCTGAAGTTTTTGATCATGTCTTTATCAGATAGTGTTTATCATGTTGTCATGGCATTACACATCTTTATTTATTTGTTTTTTCCCACCGGTGTTTTGGCCACTGTGGCTATTTACAGCTATTATACAGTATGTTTCGACTCTGTGTTGGAATCTGAAGCTGTGTTGGGATTAACGATAGCCAAAATTCATGAATATAAATCAAAACAAGAACTGAAGTTGCTTTAATCTAACAGTCAAAGCAGTAATTCTCAGGGCTCAAAATTTAAGCCAAAGCAAAACCAGAGATCAATAATAACTAATGATTAAATACAAAGTGGTGTATAAACACACTTTCAAACAGAGAGTGAAAAGAGGTGCGTGAAGAAGAAACACAACCTCGTTTAAAAAAAAATAGCTTTTGGCCTCAAAGGATAGGCTATCTTACGCTTAATAACAGTTCCATTAGGATTGTTTTATGCTGTCACTGCTTAAAATTTGCAGTGTGGCCACTGTGACCAGCAGGTATGCTGACACAGTGTCTTTCTACTTGCTCTATGTTGATTTGAGTCCCTGAACTGAACCACTTCACTGTGTTTGAGTTTTGGAGCTTTTTTTTAATGTCTGACTACAAACAAAAGCCATCTTTTATATACAGTCTATTCAAACAGTGGAAATAAAACCAGCAAGAGACTAAAGAAGAAAACACCAGTCTGGACATAACACAGAAGTTAATGTCCTTTAAATGTTGCCCCACTACTTACTAAATACTTGTGTTATTTTAGGCTCTACTAATTCTAGAGGGAACATAAGGATTGAATCTTTAAGCATTTCACCCTCCCGTTGTGGGTCCAAACTGAAGAATAAGACAGATGGTGTGTTGGGAGACCATCATTCATACTATTTTTGCTATTACTAAATATTTTTGACATATTATGTTGGCAGCAAATGCTAAATGTATTCCTAGGCAGATGAATGAAATTAAAAGAAAACAGGGAGAGAAAGTAACGGCTGTGGATGTGAATGAACCTTCAGTGTCCCAGTGTTTGGTCGTGAAGCCAGAGGAAGAGCATGACAGGCTGAAAACTCGTGAGAAAATCGAATAAAAAACGTCTTTTCTCATATTCCTGTCCTTACATGCAGACACTGCTGCCATCACAATTGCCTCTTCTTTCAATGCCTAAGAAGCAAATAGCATGCTTAAAATTCAACTTCAAAATTCTGCACCAATTTTCCTGTGCACTGATATCAGGACAGCAGCAAGTGACTCATTACTAATGGAAAATATCTGAGAAAGATAGATGAAGGGGAGGCAGTGTGTGTGTGTGTGTGTGGGGGGCAAACAGAGAGGGGAACACAGGGGGAGGTGATAGGGATAGATATGGATGGGGGCTGAAGCAGAGGTTTCTAAATGTTTCTCATTACTAATGGAAGCAATGTGAGTTAACTTTACTGTAGAGCAAATATTTGGCAATTAGTGGAATTTCACTATTTTTCTTCCTGCTCTCAGACCACCACCTCCCCTACCCTATCCCCCACTCACTGCTGTCCCTGCTCTGTCTACTATGAAGTGGATCTAGTGGAGGTAGCGTGGCTAGTGAGAGAAAAAGAGTTGGAGAGACGTCTACTGGTGAAATGTGGTAACTTCAGGTGGATTATAAACTGTATACTATAGTGGTGATTGAGAAGAAAGCTGCATTGTGGGAGATTACTTCAGAGATGAACAACACCAGTATATAATTAACTTATCTTTAAATATAGCCATTATTTTGTCATGCACCCACAAAAAAAGCACGATTGTCCCCCCAAAATCAAGAAATCAAGAAAACATAGCTTGCAATTCTATTATAAATAACCTCAGTATGTATTTTACCACTGTGGAGGAGTCTTCTGTTCTACTTATTCATTCCTGGTAACATAATCAAGAAAATTTTAATGTTGTACTCTTTACAAATTGCACATTACTACAGCACTGTGCAAAACTATTAATAAGATTATTGAAACATGTGCAAATGCACGTTGAAAAATATACACAGTATACACTGTACACTGCAAAAAATAGAGCCTCACAGTTCTAACAATTAAGTATTAGTCTTCAGGTTCTCCAGGCTTCTTGGAGGACATTCAAAGCCCTTCTTTGGATTTGGCTACATTTTGTTCTCCTCTATCACAATGGTCTCTCACTGTTTCAGTATTATTGAGATTTGGGCTCTAGGGAGGCCAATCCATGACTGATTTCATTGTGTGTTGTTCCATCCACGTATGCTTTTACTGCATTGGCAGTGTGTTTGGATCATTGTCATATTGAAAAAAATGAAGTTGGTGCCAGTCAGACACTGTCCAGATGGTAATCAGTTAATAGCTCTTTGGGAATTCCCTTGTTTGTCCAAAATTTTATGCCTGTCAAACTGTGTTATGGGCCTTTTTTCTTTGTTTTTTTTTTCTTTTATTTGTAGATTCATCTGAAGAAATGGGAACAAATTATTCTACTAACACATACCGCATATGCTATTAACAAAGCGCTTAAAAGTAACATTTAATAACACTTATTGTTCTTGAATGATTCGTGGGTGACTGTATGTGGTTTAGCAAACAATAAAGCATTTCTCTGAAAACAGTCAAATACTGGACTGAACATGAGTGAAAAAGCAGCCACTTTTAAATAATGGCAAGAAAATTTGTCTCATTGGAAGTAAAATATGAAGAAATGAGGACTGGTTAAAGTCTTTTGTACAGAGCTTTTTAATACTGGCTGCAGACGTGTTATTACCCTGTGTCAAATCCATAAAACTGAGTGTTTATTACTTATTGCTTATCGCTTATTTTTAACAGATAATATCATGTTCTCACTTTAGCTCTTCATGTTGTAAATTAAAGGATAGCTCTTACCTTACATGTATGCATATGTGTCTCATTTAAAAAAGCAGAAGAATAAAATCCGAGCACATGAATCTCAGCTATGATAACAGATCGACACTTTGGCCAATTGTATTTGACACTTTGGACCAATAATAGTGTTGTATTCCCAGACAGGTTCTCATATGTTCATAATTATGATGAAGAGTCACCTGACAGCAATTCACTGAGAAATTTTTTTTGCACGAAATCAGAAAAGGAGAATATTAATTAGGATCTTTTGTGTTGTTAAAATAATTCCATGTATACTGCATTGATTATCTACTTTATGTTCAATTATCATATCAACATGTCAGGCATACACATACGTGATCTGAGACTCTGTGTGTGTGTGTGTGTGTGCGTGCGTGTGAGTGTGCGTGTGTGTGTGTGTGTGTGTGTGTGTGTGTGTGTGTGTGCGTTTGTGTGGAGCAGGGTCAGCAATGGATCATATTTCCCACGGTGTCACTCACCAGCTGTATTCCATTAATCTTGCATACACTCATATTGCCTTGATAGTACTTGATAGTACACACACACTTACAGAGTCTCAGATCACGTATGTGTATGCCTGACATGTTGATATGATTGCATCTGTCTCTCTTTATCAAGTCAATGCACTTTGTGATGCAGCTTTCTTTGTAGTCTGCAGTTCAGTGAAATACAGGGACACCATGTGGTTAATATGTTAACACTAATGAACTAACAAATTGGAACCAGTGAAAATTAGGGAAAAAATGTACACAAACTATAAAAATTGAGCTGATAACTGCTTTCGGCCATCACACCCACAGCGTGGGAAACAGGACGTTTCCAAGAGTGTGGGAAAAGTAACTGTGTCCTCGTCTGTATTGAAGGTGGGATTATTTTCCCTATGCACACTTGCCAAACCATCCTGTGAGCCTTCACTCTCGAAAAAGTGAAGGTTCTTATCTGAAAACAATTCTAAAAAAAAAAATTAACCTTCAAGTGTTTTTGTCTGCAGCTACAGTATCACAAATTCAATATTGCTGTGAAAGGGGATGAAAAAGGCACTGCATCTACTGTATGCCCGTGACCCCATCAAAAACATCACTGGAGAGATTAGCCTTCACTGCTTTGTGCCAGACTGGCTCAAACATGGTTAGTGTTTTTGGAAAAGTGACCTTTTCCTAAGTAGGTTGTCGTCTAAGCCTAAGCAAACTGCAAATAACCACTGCCTGAAAGCTTCTCTGGCAGACACGTGTTGAAGAAAAAAAAAGGCCAGAGTAGAAATTCTGCTGTTGTAAATGATGTTAAGCTACAACCGCCAGAGCAGCAGCAGTGGTCCCTTACTCTGTGTATACACAGTGAATGATAGTATGTAACCATCTCTGTCACACAAAGATCAAATTTCTTTTAGTTTTTAGTCTTTTGTGGGGAAATCTAGTGAATGTAAAGTAGTTACATGATAATTCATCATGGACCAGCCCGTCAAAGACTGAGTCCTTGGACAATGTGCTTACTCAACTTACTCATTGTTGTGAAAGTCCTAACTTTGACTTAATTCTTTCACTGCCAGCTCAGTTCCCCTCATGGAAGGACTTCTGCATTATAGAAAACTCAAAGGCTACGGTCTCAGCTGACCCAGAGAAAAAGCTGTTGGCATCTGTATGTGTGTGGTATATGGCCAGCTCTGCCTCAGCCCTACTTCAGCTACATGACTGCACTGAAGTCGTGCTGCAGGCACATACTTATATTCAGCTTATAGTTAAGCAGTTAGCAAAGCTTTTCAGTGCTGGCTTTCAGTTGAAATATTCATTCGGTCTTTCACCTCTGACCTGAAGTGCAAAGAGAATTACTGAGCAAACGAGGCAAACAAGTGTTAATTTATTAGTTCCGAATTAATTAGACAGCCAGCTGATTTTGTGAAAGTCGTGTTAACATGTCTCTTTCAGTGTGTTTCTACGTAGGTTCTTTCTTTTTGTGCTTCATTCATGTAGAATGAGCTCAAATGAGAAGCTGATATCAGCAGTTCTGCTTGTGCGTGTATTTGTGTGAGTAAATGAGTTCCCGGCTTCACTGCCGATTTAGAAAATGTGCCAATCTGAAGATAATTGAAGTAAAATTGTTGTCAAATGGCTCAGATGTGAGCAGTTTATAAAAAAAATAATATCTAAATAAAAAACAAACTCTGAGTTATTGGAAAAAAAAGATTTTGTTCTTACATCAGTTATCAATCTGCTTTGAGGAATACTAACTCACATAAATGTGTTGCTGTATATGTCTGGCAGATATGTACCGTCTGGAGCTAGCCGGAGGCCTCGGGGTCATATTGCTGCTGCTGGGAGTCCTAACCGCGCTTTATAAATGTTACAACCTGGAGATCATGCTCTGCTACAGGAGACACTTTGGGAGTGATGAAACTGAAGACGGTAAGCTGTTTAGAGTGCTCACTTTTTCTTCAGCACACTCTCAAAGCAGAAGGAGTCAGACGGGGGATCAGAGCGCAAAGGGGTTATCAGCATCAATAGCAAGATCAGAGAACTACAAACATGGAGGATAGCAAAATGAAAGCAGCAGCCTGGCGTGAAACCAATGCCAGAAAGTGATTATAGTATTAAAGTAGGATCTCACTACAGGACAGCATAATGCAAACTGCAGGGTAAGGTCTACAACACAGCAGAGTAAATTAAATTTTGTTTGTTTTTTTCTTTATCTGTTGATGGAATATGGAGCTACTTGTGCAGCACTTCTCAAAAGTTAAACTGACAAAGAAATGCAAAATAGTGACCCAAACAAAACAGAGTGAAATAGCCAAAAGCAAAATTACAAAGATGTAAGTTTGTAGTATTGATTTAAAGTATTGATTTCAAGTTAAGGTCCTAAAGCAGCTGGATTTTCTTGGCAGTGCATTCACAAGCCCAAAAGATGAATTACTGTTTTCTCATTAAGTCTGCATCAGAAAGTGTCCACATTCAGGAAGCGGGGGCCTTCCTGCAGAGAAACTGCAAATATTTATACTCTATGAAGTACTGTACTCACAGAATGAGAGGGAAGGAATAAACTGTTGTTTGCTTTGTCATATCGCCACCTTCCAAATACTGTTATTTACTGTCCTATGCTTTGTCTGTATGTCTCTCACTCTCTCCAGATAATAAGGAGTACGATGCCTATCTGTCCTATACTAAAGTGGACCTCGACTCTTTGGGCAGGTCAGGTTCTTTGGCGCATATTGTATGTACAATACTGTGCAAACATGTTTGATACTAAATGTAAAAGTGAGGATTCTTCTGGAAATATATAAATGTCATGGTTTGTTGTGTTGAAATCAGATCAATGGTAAAAACACCCATTCACCCAATCATACACATGTTCATACTGTAGGAGCACTTTTTTCCAAAAACTTAACTGCTTTATCCAATATTCACACACTTTGATGGACACATCGGAGGTAACTCAGTATCTCGCCCAAGCAGGACATTGGCATCCAGACTCAAGAAAACAGAGAACCAACCACCAACCTTCCAATTAGTGGACTACCCGCTCTTACTCCTGAGCCACAGTCACCCCATTTTTATTGCAGCCTTTGAACAGCTCTGATTGTCTTTGGTGCACTTGGATCCGGATCAGAAAAGTGAAGCTGATGCACAAGTGCCTTAATCCTGCATTCTCTCTAATGAGCAGCAGAGGGCCCTCACTCTGTCAGCCGTGAAAAGAAATTTGCTTTGATGGAAGTTGATGAGAAAACGGCTGTGACCTGTCCTTAATAATACCTTCCCAGAGGGGTTCATGGGCTCAGTGGCTAGTTTTAAGTCAAATTTAAAACATTATATTCATCTTGTAAATTGTGGTCCCTATTGGAGTCAAAAATGATGATAAAGAGAGGTATTCTTTTGGGTGGAACAAAGTTGTGATTATTAATCTTCATCATATGAATTTTCCCTCAATTTCTCAGTCAGATCTTCTTTTGTCATGTCTGGTTACCAAAAGCAAAGATGGCAACAAGGAACGCTTCAGTAACCAGTAGGTGATATTATGGTGGCTGCAGGCATCTTTTATATACAGTCTTCCTGCAGTTCTTTAGTACTCTGGTTGGGAATGATTATAGTCTCTGTAGTCACAAGATTGACTATGAGGGTGGAACATGTGCTTGTCTGCATCATCATAAAAACATCAAATGAGTGGAATATGGTTCTCCATCTCTCCAGTGGACTTGGAACAACAAGTCACCAGACTTGGAAAATCGGTGCTGAGGAGCAGTGAAGCTGTTCTTGTGGCCCCACATCTATGTAACTAAGGAACTTCATGATGGGTTCTCCTTTAATTTTCCACCTGTGTGCTGACTTTTGTATCAGCCCATTAAACATATTTGCAGCCACCAGAAGGTGCAGATTTTTTGTCCTTTATCTGATTTTGAATTTGGAGCCATATTTGTTATTCCCTGTCCCGGCAGGACGAGCAGTGATGAGGAAATATTTGCTTTGGAGATCTTGCCGGATGTTTTGGAAAAACATTATGGATACAAGCTGTTTATACCAGACAGAGATTTAATACCCAGCAGTAGTAAGTATCAATCCGTGTATCTACCTACACACACACACACAAACTGCCTCTCTATGTAAGTCTAATCCCTACTACCCAGAATTCATCTCTCTGTCAGAATAAATAAGAACATATGTGGATCTTCATCATAACACACAGCCACACACATATCTGTGTCAGCTCTCAGGTGCACATCACATGTACCACATGCCTTAGTGCAATTTATTTTTTTGTTCACAAGCAAACACACACACAGTCTCGGCACAGCGAATATCACCTACAGATATATAGATGTCATTTACAGGAAGAATACACTGTGGGTTGTACACAGAAACACGCATGCATGCTTACACCTACTCAGTTTGTCATCATTTCTGGGGTTCTGTGTCACTCTTTCCAGCTGGAGGGGAAACTATTTGCTGTTGTTGTTATTGGTGTAATCTGTCAGTGGTCAAACCTGGGACACAAAAACTTCCTGCCACATGCACAGAGGCACATACCATCTTAAAGGTTGGAGGTGGTGTGATACAGTAAGCGTTTTAGAGTGTAGATATAAATGTAATCATAGCAAGATGTGGTGATCTCACATGACTTCTCAGTCATAGTTGGTGGAAATGCCCATGCACACCTTTTTTTTTTTTTTGTCTTCTCAGGGACAAAGTGTTAGGCAAATCTTGCATTTGCAACAATCAAATGCAAGATTTGCTGCATGTGGTGATGAAACCAGCAAACACCATTTTAAGACGATACATTTTTATGATGCTAAAAAGGAAAGCGTCATATAGGCTGGAGTACAATAGATGGTGTGTTTGTGGATGCCAAAGTTACTTTGTAAAAGACAGAATGAAGCATTAAAAACTTTAAAAAAGCAAAAACTGAGCATGTGATAAAAATGTGATATACCAGCTCCGTACTGAAAACTTTCTAAAGCTGATCCCGTAGTCTTTTAGGTCTAATGCATGAAACAAAATATAGAGTCATTATTTCCTGTGTATTAGCATTTTGGTACCAAAATCACACATCTCCTTGTCCTAAAAACTTCAAACAAAAACCAAAAAATATACGCTGACAGAAGTAACTGTATAATGCGGCACAAAAGGAACAAGTTAATGTGTGTTCTTTGGATTATTTAACATTTTCTCCTAAAATACCTGTTTACTTAAGTATGGTTCACAATGAAGAGCCATGCTCTACATAATCTGCCCTTAGCTAAAATTATGCCCCTTCCTGAAGCACCCACCAGATGAAAAAGTCATATTTCACCTAAAGTGAGGTTTGTTTCCTCTGTTTGCCCTGAAAACGTCCTAAAAACAAATATCCACTGCGCATATTTTACACATAACTTTTTCTATGTTTAATAATGTCTGTACTGACTGAGTGCATTACAAAGAGGCGCATTTTCATTGGTAACCAAAGCCACTGAAAGAGCAGCATAGCAACGCGACCTAAAACACACCATTCAATTATCCACTCCACTTAACCCTCCGAAATGAACAGGAGAGCGAGAAATAAATAACAGGAACAGAAAGAGGTGGGTACGGGGTCGTTAGCTGGTGTTATTTTATTAATTGATTTACATAATCCTCACAAATGGGGAGCAGGAAGCAGTCAAGGGCAAGAGGGAGGCAGGGAGGTGTTAATGTGAGAGGCAAATAAAAAGAGAGGCAAAAAGGAAAAGCAGAGAAACAGAAAGAAAGGGAATGAATTTGTGGATATTCAGTACTATTTGTGCCCCTCAAATTGAGCGTGAAATTGCAATGTGTTGTTGGAGAGTCTGTCATTAATTCAGTTAGCAGTGGAAGAGATGGAGAAAGAGTGAGGCATTTAGATTGGGTGGGTGGGGTGGGGGGTTCACAGAACACAAAGTTTTCAGACATTTTCTGTAAATACAAATTTGAGAAGTAATGAGCAATTTCAGAGTTCCAAAAACACTCCAAGAGCTGCAAACAAATAATCAGGTCATTTGTTAAGATGCATCTTCCCTGGGTTTGGTGTGGAGGCGCCGCTAACACTGAAGCATACAGTAGCTTCACCTCGTGTTAACTCACCTTTCACGTCCCATCAGCTGACACTTCTCCTCATCAACCTCGCATATTCCTCACTAAGTTATAAGTAACAACTGCTGATGTTGGATCAGCACAACTCTGATGCCCATTTAAGAGCTGACTCCACTGCGCCGCGTCAGAGCTGAAGCTCTTGCACAAGCATTTCTGTCACTTCTGTTGCATCAGCCTGTCAGTCACTGCGGGCGTATATGGACACATTAACCTGAAGGATGCGGGAAGTGGGAGCAAGTACAAGATGTTACTGAGCAAGATGTTTACCTTACATATTGGAATGCAAATTCACTTCTCGCCACCTGCTTCATGTTTTTTTTTATTTCCTCAAAGCTGTCATAGCCTGCCGTGTAATCCAGCAAGAATTAAAACCTTTCAGTAATTCTGGAGAAAGAAGTGCAGGACTATTACAGGATTAGTTCAGCACTGACAATATTAAGAGCAAAAGCTTCTTACCCTTCTTTTACTGTATGTCAGTTCTGTTTTGGCTCACAACAAAATCTAAACATGTGGGAAACTTGTTATTGTGCCATCGTGTGGATTTTCATTCAAACTTTTCATTCAAACTTTTCAGTAATAATAGAATGGAAAGAAAAAATCAATCCCATCTTAATTTCATTTAGTACCTATTTTGACTTGTCTTTTCTTCTCTGTATTCATTCCACTCTCTCCATATGCCTCTCTCCCAGCCTACATCGAGGACTTGGCTCGTAGCGTGGAGCAGAGCAGACGCCTGATCATCGTTTTAACTCCGGAGTTTGTGGCCAAAAGAGGCTGGAGCATCTTCCAGATAGAGACACGCCTCCATTCCATGCTTGTTACCGGGGAGATCAAGGTATGGATTTGGAACTAAAAGGGAAGGAATCTGAAAGTCAGTCCCAACTTTACCAACATCTTATTTCCCATTCAGGGCTTTGATGGGGAGGATTCTCTACTTAGAAATATCTTTGTCTTCTGTATGTCCAGGTGATCATGATCGAGTGTGCAGACCTAAAAAATGTTATCAACTACCAAGAGGTGGAAGCACTTAAACACACCATCAAGGTATACGGAAAGGAGGGTGAATGAAGGCGTGGAGAGTTTAAAGCGGTGATCTGAAGGGTTTCATTGTCACTAGCCAGAATGGCAAAAAAAAAAATTAAAAATGCTTTTGATTTCTCTTCTTCAGGTTTTATCCATCATCAAGTGGCGGGGTCCTAAGAGCAATGAGCTGTCATCAAAGTTTTGGAAGCAGGTGGTCTATGAGATGCCTGCTAAACGCAGAGAGACACTGTCCAGACGCCAGGTACACTGCTACTTTTTTCCCCTTATATTTTATCTTTCAATATAATTTGGATATTGGTATAGTCTGCACTCCAGCTCCTGGTTTATGAATCACAAACAAAACCTACTAAAAGCAATTCTACAATCCAAGTATGATTGAAAATAACAAAGCATATGAATTTGTTTACGCATCTTTACAGAAGTCTTTAAACTCAGGCACCTTAGTTTATAGCTACAGTATTAATGTTCATTTCATGTCTAGGAGCCAAAAAAAATAAACTGAGATGTACTCTTCCCTTGTGTGCACATACTCAAACAGACAGATGGCCTTTAAAATGCCTGCTAAACACAGGTAATGTATTAAAATTGGAATCACAGCAAAGCAAATTGTGTACATGTTTGCGGCGTGTTAACGCCTCAGGTGGCGTATGCCCTGATTAGCAAATAAATGTTTCCCTGCTGCTTTTTTACAGAAGAATAATGATACACAGAGAATACTAACAACCGCACCAGTGGGGTCCATGTCCTCCTGTAGCCTAATAATTGATGTCACAGGCTCTGGACAGTGATAAAGTGTGTGTCTGTCTAATTATTTGTTGTACCAATGTAATATGATTTTACAACAATGAGAAAAAAACCACTTGATTTAAACTGAAACTTAGACAGATTCAAAACCTTAAGTGGAAGAAACTCGATGGATGGATAGTTCTTTCTTTTCCAACTACAGTTTTTTTTAACAATCTTTAAATGTGTCTCTGTGTTAACAGGTGATGGATTCTGGTGAACAGGGCCTCTTTGGTGACCTACAGACCACAGTCTCCACTATTGCTATGACAACCACTTCTGCCTCCCTGGCGCCCCCTATTGACAGTCGACATGGGCATCATCAGGTCACTGCATTGAAGTTATCCAGTTTACTATTAGATCTGCAATGTTACACATATAGAGAAATACACAAAACACATTTTAATGCAACAACTTCTGCTTAGATTGTTCTTTTTTCTGGCGCTGTTTCCAGGTTGGCTCTTGTTGAATTACATTAATAATACTACTCGTCATTGTACACCTTAGAAAAGTTTAAGAGCGTTGAGCAGAGTCAAGGATGAACAAGTACACTCTGAGCTGCAGCAAGTGGTGCAGAGTTATATTTAAACATTTTAAGGGATGGAAGGGTGGGGTGGGTGCGACGGTGGAGAGTGAGTTTTCAGCAACTTTAGTGGGTTTTATTTTATTATTATATTACACAACACTGTGCAAAAGTCTTGATCCACCCCTCATTTATTTATATTCTGCTAGGAAAATGGGAAATAGGTGCAGCAATTTACTGAAACATGTGCGTCCAATATACATGAAAATACAGGATATAAGGTAAAAACAGAGCCTGCACAATTCAGTATTTGGTATGAGCACCTTTAGGTTTCAACACGGCCAGATTTCTTCTAAGGTCTTTAGGCAGTCTTCAGGAAAAGTTCTCCAGGCTTCTTGAAGGACATTCAAAGCTATGGAAGTTTCTGCCTTTTGTTCTGTTCTCTGTCAGCATGATCCCACACTGAGAATGTCTTGCCACTCACTTCATGGAATGCTTTTGGGCTTTCATTTGGGTTATTTTGATGCTTTATTTACACTGATTCCAGTGTTCAGCTGGACATAAACACTGCATGTATGAAAGAACCAGCAGTCAGATCTGATACAAGCTGCTTAAGGTTTGCTGACTTTGTCCCAAAATAAAGCTTTAAAAGCTTTTTCCCACAGAAGTTATTCCTCTACCACCATCTTAGGTATTGCAGCTCATGGCTGTCTCTCATAATATTTCTGGCTACTGTATGCTCTGGCTGTTTCTGCACCGCTCACGTTTCCACTGATGTCTTTTCAAATATCCAGTTTGGATTACAAAGTTTGTTTCAGTTGTTTAAAACTTGCCTTTGAATTGATTCCAGCCTGAATCCAGGGATATCGCTTAAGGCCCATTCTGAAAAAAAAAAAATGAAATTCCATTTTGATTTATTTTGAACACATTGCAGAGTTGTTTTACAATGAGCTTGATTTCATAGCTCACACAGAAACTAAATGATATCTAAAAGTAACATTTTCATGATGAACTTTTTTGTCTTTTGTAATAATGCTGAAGCTAATGAAAGTTACCAGAAACTCATGTCTTTTACACACAGGTTGCCTTGGCAACAGAGATCCCTGACTACAACCAGATGACCTTACCACTAGGAGGGGGTCACACTGCTACAGCAGCCCAAATGCGACATTTCTGCCGCAGTTACGAGTTCCAGCTTCCACCACAGCCCTCACCTCCCCTTCCACCTCCCTCTACAGTGCAGTTCTCTACTCTGGGCCCCGGGGGGCGCCATGTCTATTGCAATATCCCTATGACACTGCTGAATGGACAGGTGGGAGAAAAGACTAAGCCACTTATATTTATGATGTTCCTAGTTAGTCCCCAGCATCCAACATCTGCACAGTGTATCCTTTTCTGAGATTTGCTTGCTGTTATTTGTTTGCATGTACTCAGAGCTCAAACACAATGAAAATAAATCCTCTCTTCTCCCCAGGGGTTCAGAGCAGTTCACTGGGGAACAAGAGGTCTGTTTGAATAAAGAGAATATAGAAAGAAAACAGTATCTTCATATCATCATATCAGCTTGAAAACATATACTTATTCTAACAGACTGGGAAATAAACTGCAGTATAGTTATATTTAAGTCATGGCACAATATTGGCATGCAATGCAGTAGTTCTTCATACTGTAGAATGAAGCAGCCGTAGATTTGTTTCTAGCAGTTACAATGTGAGCAAGGCTTCTGCTAATCACTGTGGCGCTGTGTGTTTCCCAGGTGCAACAGAGCAATACCCTTGGGAAGAAGCCAGAACTCCACCTGAACAGCACATTTGTTCCCCTCACCAGCAGAGAACTAAGCTCTGACATCTGGTAGATGGACCTCTCAGCTGGTGCTGGATTACAGACCGGTTTACAGACTGCTTTTCGCTGGCTTTGTGTAGACTGGTGGGTCGACTGGTTTTCATCGAGTTCTTGGATTGTGTGCAGACTTGGCATTGGACTGCCTATTGACTGCTTCTGGGCCAATTTGTCCCAGCTGTGAACAAAAGACTGGTGAAAGACTGCATACAGCTTGGCTTCACACTTGCTAGGTGTAGTGGCTGCAAACTGCTTCCAGAAAGAATGGGATTATAAAAGGAACTGCACTCTGGTTTTGGACCTATTAACTGGTAACAGCCTGATACCAGCTGGAATGTACGATGTTGGCATGGCGGTGTGTCCTTGTTATACCGGCAAGTTCCTGACTGGTCGTGCTGAGTTTGTCAACAGGAATAAATGCATGGATTTAAGAACTAGAAAGGGTAATGAAGTGATCCTAGGTACTTAAGTGGTGGGTATCCGCACACTCTAGTACTCTATTTGTTCTACAAGCTGCCAATTTGGACCCTGGAGCACAAAAGCAGCATCTCTTAAGTCTGCTAACAAACCGGCTGTTGTGAAAACCAGTTGACTTGTCAGCTCGGAAAGATCAGTCTACTGAACAACAAAACGTAGCGTAATCTCAGAATGCCAATTGATCTACTTATGTGAGTTCTCATCTACCTGTTGACTAGGTGGCTTGTCGGGCAAACAAAGCAGACATCAAGCAATGATTTTGGAATACCAGACCACCTTAAATCAACTAGTCAACCTCTTGAAATACTGCTCTACGGCCAGATAGCTGCCTGGTTTGGCTTTCAGAAGCTGAACTGGCTGACTTGAAAAAGAAAAGCGAGAAAAAAACAAGAGGGAGTGACATGTAACGTGACGGCTGAAACTACTTAATTACTGAGAAAGCACAGTCAGGTGGAAACTAAGCAGTTGTTTAGACTAGTTTGCTGAAAGGTTAGTTATTACTTGAGCTAGGTGTATTCAAGGAGACTGGAAACCAGCCAGTCCGACACCAAGAGATGAGCTCTGAGCTAAAATCATAAGGGACTTGGCTTTTTTCTATTTGCATGACCACCCATTTAGATGAAAAAAGTAATCAAGCAAACATAGATAAAAGAGTAAATGACACAACCATTTGTCGAAGCCTCTTTTAATATGGAGGGTAAAAACATCCCATGTTGATAGAGTATATTTGTTTTCTGTCTGGCCATGATATAATGATTAAAAACCGATAAAGGGAAAAAAGGAGGTGTCCCTCCAAAAACATTTTTATTATTTATTTTTGTCACATTTTATTTAAGGGTTTTATCCTTTTAGAAGGTTGTTGAGAATTTTTACCAGGCTTTGTTTTTACTGTCTGTTTGTTACAATAATCTTTGTACAGCTTCCATAACCTCTGTATAGACCTATACATGACAGTGATTTGTTCCCTACAGTTTCTGTTAACACTCACATTACGTGTGCTCCAGGTTGGCTCCACACAGCCACTTTTTGCCTTTGTTCTGTTTCTCTTTTCATCGATGGATGGATGTCTTACAGCAGTACGACCCTGCTAACGGACTGATCTTTTGAACCTGACCAGTCAGCCAAAGGGAACTTCACTGCATAAAAAGCTGTACTCCAAGCTGAATCAGACCACATTCTTCTTTGTGAGCTTTAAAAAAAACAAAAAAAAAAACAAAAAAACAACAAGATTATTAACAATATTTAAGCAAAGTGGATAATGTTTTGAATTTACACAAAGCTACTGTCATTGTCTTAGAACCAATGAATTCTGGATATTTGAGGTTGTTTGATACAATAATTAATTATTTGAGTTGTTATATTCAATGGCAATATACAGTCTAGTGGTTGTCCTTTAATTTCTGATTATTTCTTTGATTATTCTTTGGATATATTGGTTGAAATAATTTAACTGCGAGCAAATAAAACTTATATGAGTTGTTTTATAGATTTTGGATTGACTCTTGTCTGACTTGTTCAACAGTTTTCTTTCCTTTATTTTTCCCTGACTGCACAAGTATTTATTGCTTAACAAGATTTCTTTTCCTGCAACTGTTGCTCTTCCAACTCAATCATTTTCTTTAAATTGTGCTTGTCGTGCCTTTATCCTCTTCTCCAACTGCCACTTAGATTTCCTAATAACTGTGCTGCAGTTATTAGTGACGGTCAGCTCACTCACAACTGACGCATAATGTGGGTGAGGCTATGTCACCAGCTGTCTTTTGTTACAGGGAAATATGGTTCTCACAGAGCTTTCTGCCAAATGCTGCAAGGCATGAGCTAATTCATTTGCCTGTAGTGCTCAGGCAGCTTTTTCATGCAGATTCTCGGGATGTGCAGCAGGGGGCTGAGCACACAGTTTCAATGAGGGCAACTGTCCAACAGGCCTGCAGTAAGGAGGCTTTTAAAGCACCCCAAAAGTTACAGCAACTTGCAGGACGGGGCTAGTGTTCAGAAGCAGAGCTTTCGTACCCCCAGTAAATGCCCAGAATAGGCATCAGTGCCACTGAGGAGTTCAGTTAGAAAAAAAGCTCAAGCAAGGGGTTCACGCTGCGATGGGGGTCAAGGGCCAACCACCAACTATCTCTCCCTTAGGCCTCTCTTAGGCCAGTTGGGAAGGGGCTGTGTTAAACCCATTGGTGCTACATGTATGAACAGTAGCTCCCCACCATTTCACGGGTCTGAGTTACTGTTACCAAGGACTCACTGCTGGAGCTGATGTTAGTAGAAGACACGCAGGACTTTATGCAAAAAGGCACCATTGCGAAAGTGCCCTCGAGGCCACAGTAGACTGGGTTTTATTCCCCTTACTTTATAGTACCAGCCAGGGCATTGCTAGCATCTTGAAACATTGGGGGCTTAGACCGACCCTGAAATCTGTTGGATTTTCACTCAGCTATTTGTTTTTCAGCTGCATGAGAAAATGGCCATCGTGAGAAGTGTGTGAATCTAGTGTGTGAGAGATAGTGCCCCTCACTTATTACAATAAATGGATGGATGGATGGAAATATTTTTCAAGCTTCCTCATTGATATGAAGCTCAGTAACAACAATAAACATATTTTTAATTACACAGAATATATTGTATACACTACATAAAATACAAATTACCATATTTGTTTCTACAAATGCATAACTTTCAATTTCATAACATCAAAGCAAAATGTCTCAGTTTTTGGAATGTTAATCTTTGTATATCAGGAACACCACGTGTGTGTGTGTGTGTGTGGACCTTTTCTTGAAGCACTTTGTTTTGACATTGCTTCAGTGTCACACTTCGATTTTTGATTGCTTAAGCAGCGTTCATCACCACAGGAACAGCTGCCAGGAGGCAGCACAGAGGTTTCACATTCTCACAGACACTAGTCAGTCTCGACTGTGGTTAACTCATTTCTATTTCCTGCTTAAGTCCAGCTGAATTCAAAAGTGTAAGACATTTGTCACATCTTTGTCATACCCAGCTATAAAGTTGTCAAAAAACTTCCTTTAAAGTCAGGAAAGGGCTGCGGTTTTATACCAATCATTTAAAAAAAACAAAAAACCTCTTCCTCTTCAGTATTTGACGTTCAGAACAACAGTCTGGAGCAGTGACTGTGACTGTGATTAATTAACTTTACTAGGTAAAAGCATGCAAACTGCCTTAAAACTAAGCTGAATAGGAAATGTTTGTTTTAGGATTTTTTTAGTGTAGTTTACTTACACTCAAGTTTAAGTAACAAAATAAAAAGTGTATCAACTACATAATAGTTTAAACCAGATGTACTCGGGTTTTTACTATTATGAAAAACTAATAAAAAAAATTTCTTAGTCATATTTACTAGAACAGAATTTACATTTACTTGTTAGAACCATGCAAATGGAAGTGTTACTCATGTTATTTGAGTGCTTCAGTAATCCTGAACAACAATTTTAAAGGAGGGGTCAAAAAAGAGCCAGAAAAAAAGTTATGATTTCATGCTGTTGTACCTGTTCAGTTGTTATCCATACACTTGAGTCCAGGAACTGAGGAAGGTGTCACGGTTGTAAATGAATGAAGTCAACTGTGATTTGGTGCTTTTAGGGGGGGACTTCACTTCTCTTCATCCTCCTTGTAGTAACCCTGGAGTGCTTTACAAATAAAAGTTTAATGTTGCACAACTCTGTGTTCTCCTTTAAGATGCATCTATGAAAACGCACCAGTGTAGATCATGGAAGCCTCACAGTGCCATGGTGCACATGAATGTCACATCTGGCTTGTAGAGCGGAACAATGAACAAACAGAGCACAGGTCTGTGAAACACCCCAAAGCCGTGGCCCAAAGAAACTGGCAATAACGCTAAAAAGACCACCGAGGTTAACAGTTCGGCTCACAGTTACTGACTGTGGAACATCAGCGGGCTGTCAACTGCAATGGACCGCACTTTTTTAACAGTGCAGCTAAAATCAGAAGTGATGACCGCTCATATATGACCCTACCCCACCCTCATACCTCAAAACACAAAAGAATCACCATGTAGAAACTGAAGCTGCCCCCAGCTGCTGAGGTCATCACAGCAAACTTCCATGTACCGATTCCACTGATTCTCACAGAGTTTATTTTATTAACAGCTTTTATTTGAAAATGTTTAAAAAAAAAACATCTTGTTTATACTATATCCCACAAAGTAAAAATTAAAAAAAACAATTTTATATTGTATAACTATATTTTATATTATTATATTACTATATTATAAACCTAAACCTAACTTATTTTCATATGAAGGAATCACAGCTGTTACCAGTAACAAAATGAATGCTATGAAATGTCTGAGCGTAACGAGCTGCTTTTTTACAGTGTAGCAAAGATTCAAACTAAGAATCTACGTTGGTGTGTGCATTTCTACTTAAAAAAACAGCAGCACCTCTAAATGCTTTTCGAAGGCATATCTAACTATTGGTATGATAATCTTTACAGCTTATTAATACATCAGATGCATTTCTTCAGAGCAGTAATGTCTGCATCTGTTGAAAAGGAAGTGTGCCCTAGTTGTGTAGCAACCACTACAAACCACAGTGCCGTGCAGCAGACCATCAACTTAAAACATTCTGATCTATTACCTGTGCATTAACGCGCTGAAGCTGAAAGCAGAAATCGTTCCTCACCGACCGAAAATGCTGGAAAACTCCATTTCTAGAGGGTAGGTCTCTTTTTTGCTTTTACTCCAAATGTATTGATTGAAAATATGACACCGGCTCCCTGTGGTTCTTAAATGGAAGAGATTACTGTATATTTATAGGAAGTCGAGTCTGACTTCATAAGCCAACATATTGCAGCCAGTTAATGTCTTGAGCAACAATGCACAAATACATAATTCTAAAAATTATTAAAAAAGAATATCCAATATCATTCTGTAATGGCTAGAAAGACATTATTTTAAAAAGTAATAATATTAGTAAGACTACTGACATGTTTATTTATCTTTCACTTAATAATTATCTAATTTGCCTTTTTTTCTTATTGCTAACTTAATAAAAAAAAAACTAAAGATGCTTTCTTCCTGGTTAATCTTTTGAATTTTAATAATCTTGCATTTCGCAAAAGGTGAAGGCTTAAAAATGATTTCTTCTAAATATGCGTCATATAACTAGATATCTTTGTCCCTGTGTTATTCAGCCTTGAAAATGAAACCAGCTTACTCCAAATTCTGCTTCTCATTTGAAGCAGCCACAGCAAATGTAACAGAGTTTGGAATTAGCTGTTGCCATTTGTTTGTTTTGTTTCTGTTGTGGTCGTTTCTATGTATATGAAAAGTTTTGGTGCAATCACAGATCCAAACGTTCTCTGCATTTTAACAAAATACATATCCTTTGTATTCTTCCACGTGAGAGTTGATGCTTTGTTTTTATAAATCTATACCAGCCCATTGCTGGTACCTGCTAGTTCACCTCAGGAAACCCTGAAACGTGAACTCGGTCTCGTAGGTCAACATCAATCACACAAACTCAGTTTCGGTTGTATAACCAACTCAAAGAGAGGGGTCAACAACTTTGGGAATTCCTGTTTGGTATTGTACTGATGGAATTAAGAAATAAATAAACTCATATTGTTTCTTCATATGGGTAAGTCCATAAATATTTGGACACTGACACAAAGTGCAGACTTTGATCTGTGGTAATTGTTCCCTGGAAAAAATCTAAAGATTGTGTCGCTGTCCAATAACTTGTGGACCTAATAGGAGAAACAGTGTTTGAGTGTGTATCTGTTTCCATTCTGAGCTAAATGTGAGAGTGGAGTTTCATAGTCTGTTACTGTACATGATTTTTGAGCTTTATGATTATTTTGATTAGTTGTTGTATAAATACCATTAAAACCAGTACTCTCAGATTTTTAGAACTACTAGAACTCCCATGGTCATTTAGACCACCATACATTATCCAATCCATCTTTATTCATAGAGCGCTTTAAACCTTAAAAGAGTACTAAAATACAAATATAGATATAAAAGCAATTCCTACCTAACTAAAGACTGACATTTTGAAATGCCTTAGAGAAAGGTGTGGTTTTAAACAAGATTTAAAGACCTCTAGTGTTGGGGCCAGCCTAACATAGAGCGGCAACTTATTCCATGGTTTGGGCGCCACTACAGCAAACGCTCGGTCGCCCCGGTGTTTCCCTCTCCATTTGGGGACAACAAGAAGTAGCTGGTGAGCCGAGCTGAGGGACCTTTGTGGAATGTATGTGTGTAAAAGGTCTGTTAGGTATGTGGGAGCCAGGCCATTAAAAACTTTAAAAGCAAGCAATAAAATTTTAAAATTAATTCTAACATAGACAGGCAAACATTATAGAGAAGCAAGAACGGGGGTGATGTGCTCACATTGACAGGTTCCTGTCAAAAGACGAGCAGCAGCCTTTTGGACCACTCGTAAACGCAACAATAAACCTGGTCAACATAAAGTGCATTCCAGTAATCAAGGCGGGTGGTACTTAAATCTACTTAAATTTACAATAAATCAATATTATATGTATAAATATAATTTATAATCAATAAAAGTATTGAAGAATACATAAATATAATCTCAACAGCTCAAAAAAATCCCTAGTGGCAGTTTTCCCTTTTTTATCCTTATTATTCATGTAAAAATAAGACGGTCCGGTCTTAATGTCTGTCTGCTTGGTACAAAATATCCCAATTAAAAGCGAAGAGAGATTAACTAATTGTATTTCATGTTATTCTGCTCAATTTCAACAACAATAAAAACTACAAAACAACTGAACTATCAAATTTTTAATTTAAAAGAAATCAAAACAAAAAGTTTGGTGATTATTTCTTCCCAGAAGTGTTGTCTTGGTGCACAGAGCCAGAACGTATGGAGGTGGTCATCAGTTACAGTGGTGTGAAAAAGTGTTTGCCCCCCTTCCTCATTTCCTGGTTTTTTGCATGTTTGTCACACTTAAGTGTTTCGGAACATCAAACCAATTTAAACAATAGTCAAGGACAACACAAGTAAACACAAAATGCAAGTTGTAAATGAAGGTGTGTAGTAGTAAAGGTGAAAAAAAATCCAAACCACCATGGCCCTGTGTGAAAAAGTGATTGCCCCCTAAACCTAATAACGGTTTGGGCCACCCTTAGCAGCAACAACTGCAACCAAGCGTTTGCGATAACTTGCAATGAGGCTTTTACAGCGTTCTGGAGGAATTTTGGCCCACTCATCTTTGCAGAATTGTCCTAATTCAGTTACATTAGAGGGTTTTGGAGCATGAACAGCCTTTTT
>VUQK01039308.1:0-12250 GCA_015106715.1 Bujurquina vittata
TTTTAAGCCTAATCTTAAAAATAGAGAGGGTGTCTGTCTCCTGAACCCAAACTGGGAGCTGGTTCCACAGAAGAGGGGCCTGAAAGCTGAAGGCTCTGCCTCCCATTCTACTCTGAAGGATCCTTGGAACAGCAAGTAATCCAGCAGTCTGAGAGCAAAGTGCTCTACTGGGGTGATACGGTACTATGAGGTCTTTAAGATAAGATGGTGCCTGATTATTCAAAGCCTTGTACGTGAGCAGAAGGATTTTAAATTCTATTCTAGATCTAACAGGGAGCCAATGAAGAGAAGCCAATATGGGAGAAATGTGCTCTCTCTTTCTAGTCCCTGTCAGTACTCTAGCTGCAGCATTTTGGATCAGCTGAAGGCTTTTCAGGGAGCTTTTAGGACAGCCTGATAATAATGAATTACAATAGTCCAGCCGAGAAGTAATAAATGCATGGATTAGCTTCTCAGCATCAGTCTGAGACACTGGATGTTGAATTATTATTATTATATATGAATTATTTACAATTATCAAAACTAATGCTGATTTTTATTTTTTTTTTGCAAATGTGCCAAGCGATATATTTATTCTGATTAGTGTTCACATGTTTAAATATAACTTATGTCAAAGATTTCTGATGACCTAGTTTGACTTCATCAGTCCCCATCAGGAAGCATCAAAGCTCAGCAGAGGGGACAGTGACCATAATAACTTCCCCTGCTGTGCTTTTATTGACACCCCCGTAGGTTGGGCTATTGAGAAGCAGGGGCAGCAGCAGTCCCAATATGTGGCATGACATGACTTTCAAGTGAACTGTGTGGCAGCAGGTTTAGCAGCAAGAGAGTAGCTGAAGGCTTACGTATGCTTATTAAAAGGACGATTTGATTGCACTGGCAAGCCAAAGCGCGATGACCCCTGCCTAATGTGCAGCTGGTCCACTAAGTGCCACCAAAACAGTCCTGAAGCGCTGGGCTACTGGCATGCAAGACCCCTGAAGGTGCCCTGTGATACACGGCACTAGCAACGTATCTTCACAGCCTGATCCCAGATGTCACCTCGTCTTTCGAATGTCATCACTCGTCAGTGGAAGAGAAATGGGTTTGGGGTTTTTCAGTTAAAGTAGAGAAATGGTGGCATCAGACAGGCTATCCATGCAAAGCAACAAGATGTTAAAGCATTGCTAATAGCATCTATATGTTCATTAGTGACGTGTACTGTAGCTGTAATAGTTTCAGTTTCAGTGGAAGAGGCGATCCCGAGCTCAAGACACAGAGAAGCTTTTCTAACGATAGTAGAAAGGCTGGGTGTTAATTATTGTTCTACATGTGCAGTGGGGCGTTATTGTATTTTCCATATCTGTAGTATGGTTTCATGATATTGCAAACGGTATATTTTCATTATCTAAAACCCTAAAGAGCCAGTGCTCAAGTTTAATCCTCTTCATTAGGAAGTATTACGTGGCTTCTATCAAATGAATAGTAAATACTAAACACTGTATATTCAACACTATATACTTATGCTTATTTCTCCCAAATCCAACACATCAGCTGTGGGAGCCAATCAGTCACTTTTACGCTTTATTACAAAACAATCACCATACAGTAATTCCATACACAGTCAGGAATAAAATATGACAGTATAACAGTTTAAATCTCTCAGCTGTGCAAAACCTTTGGAAGTGTCATCTGTGTTAAATGTGGACTGACTCACCAAATCCACTCTTTGAAGTTCAGCTGATCTCGAAAGCTCTCCGCCAGAGAGACAGCTGAGGTCCTGACACTTTTATCTGAACAGAGTGAGATGATTTATTTAAACAATAAAGAAATCCCATGTTCGCACATCCGCCGTCCTTTCAGTTCTATTCTGTGGAAATCAGTAATTGGAAGGGGCGTGGGCCCGCCTCCCTGCGGTGCAGAGAAGGTGGGTGTGTGACAACCTTGGCAAACCGAGCCTCCTGCTTGTGGCTCAACTGTCAAACTGAACCATTAATAGCATTCTTTGATGGAGGGTTGGTTGTAGAGTAGAATAATGGGGGCTCAAAGTGGCTGAAGGTGGAGATACAGTACGGAAGGAGCCAATGCTACCAAATGCAATTAACCCAGCTTCTAGTGAGAAGAAAGTAAGAAAGCTATTAAGTAGACGGAGATAAGAAGAGCGGAGAATCTGTGATGGGTCAAAAACTTTGCTCAGCGTGCCAACAGTGCTGGAGCTTGGGTAAAAGTAGCAGTGTATGCATTGTAGATGGAAACTGTCGCTGCACAGTATAATCCTGTAAAACAGAAAGGTTTCACCCCTGTACTGGTTTCACAGCTCCTCTGCACAGCTGCAACACATCCATCAGCTGAAGCATGCTAAGCCCTGAGCTGCCATCTCACGGTCAGTTTCATGCTTCTTACCTGAGGCATTCATCCAGCTTCTATCACTAACCGGTTTCCGAACTTCAGGGAACGTGTTCTGCTGCCTGAGGAGAAGTGGCTGCCAGCAGCAGCCCGCTGCACTCTCCATTTAGATTCCTCAGCCACAGGAAGCATTAGAGTATGCAGCGTTGACCCTTCGCTCACCACAGCCCTATAATGCTTTCAGCTCCTGCCAGTCCTCAGAACAGCCGTGGCGCTACGGTGCATTTCAGTCTCCCACTTTCTCTGAAATAAACTGAAGTCCTGTTTGGCTTTTCTTAGCTCTGTGTCATTGTGTTATAGCTAAATGACCGTTTTTAACCCTCACAGATGGACGGTATAGCAGTTTTGTTTAAAAAACCTTGGCTAATCTCTGCATGTGTGTGTATTTCACCAGCCTGCCTTCTTTCCTATCATTTCTCGTCTCCACTATACACAACTTTCCAGTAATATCAATATAACAAAATAAGCTTGAAATATAACGATCGAGTGGCTCTCCTGCGATCACAATACTGTCACAGCTTACTACAAGCCATACGCATGTTATTTAGCAAGCTACAGTTGCCATAGTATTCATGACAGGACCAAAGGAGAAGTGAAGTAATGAGTAGTTGTAGGGTGAGGTGTGGATGGATGAATGCATCATCCAAATTATACGTACAGTGAAGTTCCTCCAGCTTAAACAAACCCTGATTGCTATTAATGTCTGTGGCCTGCATGTAGTACATGCTCAACTCTATTGGTTGTGTAAATGTACCACGTTTAAAGTCCGTCAGTCCTGTTTGCTCGGATTTTATTTTATTTTTATTTCAGTTTGTTTGTAGTCTATTTTTTAAAAATAATTATTTGTTTGGCCTCATTTCCACTCAGGAATGATGGATGCAGTGATGGCATTTACAAATGCCACCAAAGAAAGAGGAAGCGCAAATCCATCAGTGCATCCGCAAAGGAAGGTTCAAATAATAATTTCATGACATGTGGGTAAAATGACGGTACATTTGAGAAAACCAGGCTTTTGCCTTTCCAGAAATTCTAAATCACGAGGTTTCCTGCTCAAAGCAATCTCCTCTCAGTATATCTCAGGTTGTTTTAGTGCTGCTTCGTGTCACGTTCACTGATAAACAGCTCACGAGGTCGTCCAGATCGGAGGCCGTACATTTATTTAAACAAATGCACAGGAAACTGCACACAGGTCACAAAAAATACAAGGAGTCTAAAACAAATATAACCACTGGTACCTTCCACAGTGCATCAATGTCATCACAAGGTTGCACATGAAGTGTCATATTTCAGAGAAGAGCAAGCTGCCAAATGCTTTTGCAGACCTAAAAGCAGGCGGGTGAAGAAGAGTGAGCGCCCTGTGCTGGCAGACTGAATGAGTGTGTCACTGCTTTTGAAATACCTGCATGCATGTGGTCGTATACAGAGGCTTTAAAGATGTGTAGTCTCTGAGAACAGACATTTAGTGATGCAAACACATGCAAGTGATGTATATGTCAAATACATTTTTCTTCTAAAGTGGTAGAAATGTTTTGATTTGTGGGAAATGTGAGTAGAAACATGAGCGATAAAGCTGAAACTTCAAAAATGGTGCAGTTAATAAAGACTCGCGTTTAATAAAAGGTTGATGAAGCAGTCCAAAGAATCCAAAGTCAGCAAATCAGGAAGCATCTGAATCCAGGGAGCACACACAGGAATGTTAGCAGACACTCTGAGGAAGGACAACAGGGGAGACGGGGCTTTAAATACACTGCGGGCTAATCCGGGGGACTAGACACAGCTGGGGAAAATAAGATGGAGATATGGAGATTACTTTTATTTTTATTTTACTTTCTTAGTGAGTAATTAAGTAACTGCATTACTTTTAAGAAAAGTAATGTTAGTTGTGGAACTTTATTGATCCCTTGGGGAAGGTCCCGTCAGGGAAATTAGGTTCCAGAACACTCATCCAGAGATAATACCGATAATAAACATTAGGGGGACAAGTGATCTGCAGCCTCACAGAGAAGCGCTGCCGTTAAGTTGTGGCAAAAATGAATAAAATGTTTTATAAGTTGCTATCCCGATGAATCAGTGTTTGAATGAACTAAAACATGGCGTTACTTGGTTACTTTAATATGAGCAAATCCTTCAAAAATTGCCACATACAGTACAGCTTGGTCTCAAAGTAATTCTGGCAAACCCTCAAGTACCTCAGGACGGGGGGACGCAGCTGCCTGTCCACACTGTATATGGGTGGGCTTCTGCTGACTGCAAATGAGCTCACTGTAAGGCCCTGAAAGCATTACTTCGAGGTTCTCCGCAATCCCACTAACATGCCTTCTGTAATGGAAGCAGAGTCTGGGGATGACTTACCCATCACTGGGGGTGACGTCACATCACTGATGTAGTTAAACAGAGCCACGGTGGCAGCACCCTGTGGGTGGATGGGGTTCACCCTGAGTTCCTCAAGGCTCTGTTTTTGTGGGACCCTTTTGGCTGACACACTCCTGCAGGGTCACATGGGCAGTGCCTCCAGATTGGGTAGGGGAGCTGCAGAGTGTTCCAGCTTCATACTGGGAATGGGAGTCCATCTGCCGGTTGAACCTGAGATCCAGGACTGAGAGGAACAATGCAGTTTTTATCCTGGTCATAGAACACGGGACCAGCTCTTTATCCTCTCGAGAATGTTCAAGGATGCGTGGGAGTTTGTCCAAGTAGTCTCTGTTTTGTTGTGGACTTTGAAAAGGCCTTCAACTGTGTCCCTCGGGGGGCTCAGTGGTGGGTGTTTTAGGAGTATGGGGCTGTTCTTGCAAGCTATCTGGTTCAACCAGATTGGTCTGCATTGCCAGCAATAGGTCGGAGTCATTTTTGTTTTTGTTATCTGTGGTCTCTGGATTGTAGTCTGGGTTGGGCAGGTCCTTTGGGGGGAGCTTTTCTGCTCTTATAGCATAGTCTGTCTTGGGTCCGGCCTTAAAGTCCACTTTAAATGACTTCCACCGCTGGCACTGGCAGATCCTGTCTCTGCTTTATGGATAATGTGGTCTTGTTGGCTTCACTGAGCACTTATTTCTAAAGAGGTTTTCAACTGCACTCGACTTTCCGGTAAAGAAAGTTTCCCAGTTTTTATTTAAAGCCATTCTTTGAATAAAGACATATAGAATCTTTTATTTCTTTTGGCTTATTAGCTTTGCTTAAATTTTTAAAAATGAGATGATGCCCAGTAAGTAAGGAGGCTTTGCACTCTGCATGTGTTCCTGTGCATTATTAATTTTCAGTAGTGAGACTGTATATCTAGACAGAAAGTGTAAGATAGGCATCAGGGAGATAAAGCCACCGGCTGCTTTTATGTCTGGGATGCTCAGAGAAGAAATGGGAAAACCTGATAGTGACCGGAAACTGCACAACTATCCAGTAATTCGTCATACTTGAGCTGGGAAGCTGTGTGATTGATCAACAAAGGCTTAGGACTTAGCATGCTGCCCACCACGTTCCCACGCTAACGTTCTCTCAGTATAACAGACCACGCTGAGTCGATTACAGGAAGGAAAGCTGTGCAGGAAAACAGGCATCAGAGGAAATCCATTTTTTCTTCTTTTTTAAAAACACTATTCCAGCAGAAACGGCAAAATGAACTGACTTTGACGTGCAGAGTAATATATTTAATACCAGAAAAACCTCATTCAAGTGGTTTTCTTAATTACCTGCAGAGCAATACGAAACCTGTGGAAGCTCGAACGTAAATCATAGTTTGATCTATACATTCTCTTTCCCTGATAATTCCAATTCATCGCATTTGATTCCACTCCAGCCACCCATCTGTCCATTTTATGACACTTTTCCGGCACTGGGTTGTGAGCAAAGCAGATAAGCAGACCTCCCTCTCACCAGCCACCTCCTCCAGCTCATCAGGGGGGACACCGAGCCATTCCCACGCCAGCTGAGAGATATGAACTCTCCGGGGTGTCTCGGGTTTTCCCTGGAGACTCCTCCTGGTCCGACATGTCCAAAACATCCCTTCTACTCGAAAGAATTGATCTAAAAAGATAAAGGAAATACCAACATTAGGCTGTTGCAAGGCTTTTATTCTTGCCTTTACATCGTGCAGTGAAAATGTATTATTATTATTATTTATTGATTTTTATTATGGCTGAATGTAGTTTTACTCCGAGAGTGGAAATAAAATCTGCAAAAGTGGAGTGGCAATCCACTCGTCAAGTATAATTATATTTTAGTCTACTCATAATTCAATATGGCGCAATGAGTTCTTTGCAGATGTGACATTTAAGCTCTGAGCCTCCAAAGGCCTCGAAGGGACTCAAGATCTGTATCAAATTTGACTCTCATGTGTCCTTTGTTATCACATCTTTTGAAGAACTCAGGCATATTCAAATTATGAATTAAAAAAAACTTTATATATGTGTACCCGGGAGGTTTTGTCAAAGCACATAAAGGTAATCCAAGCTCACAAAATGGAATTGCTATAACTGGATGAGCCGAATTCAGGTTTTGTATTTTTCAAACCACAGATGTGAGAAATATAGTAAAATATTCCAGCTTAATGTAACATACCTCAAACATATTACAAGTAATCATTTTAATTATTGACAGAAGTTTTTCTTTTATCAGGCTAAGTAATGAAAAAATTTAGAACCACCTTGAATAAAACAAATGTCTGCTCAAATCTTTCATCTACAATGAAACAATGTCGACGTTATCGAGTTGTTGCACCTGCTTGTTGAAAGGAGGCGCGGTCCCAATGAGAGACCTGTCGGATGAAACGGTGGAAATAATTATACGACTCCTCCGAGAAGGAAATCAACACAGAGTGCGGCAACAAAACTGGAAAGTTACAAAAGGTAAAAAATATGAGGTAAAAGTGAAAGAAGATGGAACAATCTGAACAAAAATTAACACAAATGAAATATAAATGCACATAAATAGGAGTAAGGTTTTGCAACAGAACTGTCAGAAATGGGCTTATGAATGGGTTAGATCCAGAAAAGCTGAATGAAAACCAGCACAAACAGAAGATGAATGTTTACAGCGGGCTGAAGAGAATCAAATGCCGACCGTGGAGCACTGGAGGAAGATGAGATTTTCCCTGGCCAATGATGATGGAGGAACTTTTGTCTGGCACTCTTCCAGTGAAACATGTGAAGAAATCAGTGTGATATGAGCCTGATGTCAGGTAAAGGACCGGGGGGGTAAACATGGCCTCAGTATTAAGTGCACAGGTGCACATTTTCCTTATTCTATCATTTTAATATCTATGAAAAGGCTCCGTCCTGCAAAGCTGATGTGATGTGTATATATGTATATAAGTGGTCGCCTAGAGGTTGAGGGTGCTGAATGCTCAACCTGTGGTCGACCAGTTGGTCATCACGACTATTTGCAATAATAAGTCATTTTTCCTGGTCCAACAGAGAGGCTGCCATCCTGTTTTTCCTCTTGTGCGACTGAGGTGTAACACAAAAGGTTCCTGATCTGAGACCAGGAGAAGACTCACATCCCTTTGGGTTTGCATCAGGAAGGGCAACTGGGGAAAAAATCTGCCAAATCAAATATGTAGAGGTATTTGCTGAGGCCACCCCCTCTGAAAAAAGGAGCAACTGGGAAAAGCTTCTTATTTAAATTAGCAGTTTATCAGATGCCACAAGATGAGAGGCTGAGAAATTGCACGGCTTTGTAGAAAAAGTGCTTGATTACATGCACTACAGTGTTATGTCATCGTGACACGTGAGAAGGTCATTGCAAATGAAATTTCATTAGATTCAGAGATGTTTCTATTTGTTTTGTACCCAGAAGGAGATGATCATAAGGAAACAAACATGAATGAACCGCAGCTTTTAATAACCAAATAATAAACCCAATTTTATGCACAAGTACTAAAAGTGAAGCAGAAAAGGTTTGGGGATCTTGTTGAACTTTAAAAATGGATTTCCGTTTTAGAGAAAGTCACCTCCAACGTGTTTGAGATGCTTTTTGTGCAAAAGCTGAAATTTTGTTCCGGGGATGATTTGTATGTGGACTGAATGGTTTGTTGTGCATTTGCGTTTTGTGCTTGTTTTGCACATTCTAGCTTCATATCTAAGCAGCAGACTGCTCCAACACCTGTTAAAACAAGTGTATGGTGGAATAACTGCATGCAGAAAATACTGTGTATTCTATTATAGCATCAGTCACTCCTGGATAGGTCTGTAAAATAACATGAGGCTAACTGCAGAAATTCAAACTCTTTGACATCCAAGCTTCACATAAAGTATCCAAGGACGAAATCATTCAACAAGCATGCGAGTAATAAAGGCGAGCTCTGTGGGGGTCAGCTGTGTGGGGAGTGGAAAAAAGTAGATAATAAAAGCAGAAGAAGCGATGGGGAAAGGGCAGAGGTCGAGTGTAACGGTGTCAGTCGGGGAAAGGACACAAGAAGACAAATTAAAGGCGAGCATCTGTGAGGGGTTATTGATACCGAGGCTGACGACGGCTTCAGCTTCCCAGCGGGCAGGAGCGCATGGTGGGAGAGGGCGAGGAAAGCTGGGAATCCAGGCACGCTAACGATGCTAAACTGCATGTACGCTCTACAGTGTTCACAGCCTCAGAACCTCCAAAGTAATTACAACTAATGTGGACACATGGAGCACATTAAATGCGCTATAAATAATGTTGTGCCAAACCCCCGCAAAGCTGCTGGGATTTAGACGTTATTCCCACTCTTTTGCTACAAGTAAACACATTTGATGCCAAATAAAAGGAACGTACAGTACAAAGACCAGGCTCAGTGGAAAACAAGCACGCTTAACTTACTGATATTATATAAGCCACACCAGACAGACATCAAGGTTGGTCTCCCTGTGAGTCTGTCCTCTTCCACAGAATGAAATCCAAAGCAAAGAGTCCACATTTTGACACAATCCACCGTATGTTATGGCCATTAACAGCCTCCCAAACATAATTTCAAAGGTTTAAGTTCTAGGTGGTATTACATCAATTTGCTGCTTAAAGTAAACCTATTTTTGAACCTGGTCCCTGTGGCAGGTGCAGAGGAACACCTTTAATTAAGGGTTTGGTTATCTCAGCTGCACAGACCATTCCAGCAGCAGATAACCGAATCTGTCACCACCAGCGAGAGACGCTTACCAGCTAATTTTGCAACATTTTTCTTAGCAAATTCAATCGAAAGAAATCGACCAGCACGCGTATTTTCCTCACACACTAGCAGACATATTTTACCGTTAACCCCATCCATCCATGCCTGCACTTCTGCTTATCCTGTTCAGGCTCTATCCCAGCTGTCACAGGGCGAGAGGCAGGGTACACCAGCCAGCTGTCACAAGGCCAACAGAGAGAGAGACAGACAACCATTCACACTCACCTTCATACCTATAGTGAGGACAATTTAGAGTGGCCAGTTAACCTAACCCCACTTCTTTGGACTGTGGGAGGAAACCCACGCAGACACGAGGAGAACATACAAACTCCACAGAGAGAGAGGCTCAGGCCGAGGAGGAATCAAACCCAGGCCTTTCAGATGTTATTCTAGCTGTGAGGCAGCAGTGCTAACCACTCCGCCACCTTGCTGTCCTTCAGTTCAGTTCAGTGTTATTTACACAGCAACAATTCGCAGCAACAATAACTCTCCTATGAGCAGCACTGGGCAACAGTGGGAAGGAAAAACTCCCTTTTAACAGGAAGAAACCTCCAGCAGAAGCAGGCTCAGGGAGGGGCAGCCATCTGCTGTGGCTGTTTGAGAAGACGAGAAAAAAGAGAGCATAGAGAGACAAGGACAGAACAGAAACCATCGGAGAGGGCAGATAAAATTCATTGAGATGCAGGAGTGAAAGAAATGGGCAGTGAAAGGAGGTGGAGAAGACGTGCTCTGTGCATCATGGGAAGTCCTGATGCAGCCTGACCCTATGGCAGCAAAATTATAGGGGGGAGTTCAGGATCACCTGATCCTTAAGCTGGAAAGCTGACCAAAGAGGAACGTTTTAAGTCTTATCTTAAAAGTAGAGAAAATGTCTCTCTCTAAACTCAAACCAGGAAGTGGTACCACAGTAGAGAGGGGCCTGATGGAGGACTCTAGCGAGCACAAGAAGCACGAGTCAGGCTGCAGTCTGAGAGCGAAGTGCTGCCAGGTCTTTTGGTTATGACGAGGCCTGATTATGTCGTCATTTTGGACCATTTTCAGGAAGCTTTAATCACAGCCTTAAAATAAAGACAATGAATTGAAGTAATCCATCGTTACATCTGTTGTGCATATCATGCAGTGTGGTAGCAAATTTACCAAGACAATGATAATTTTTTGACACCATGTAATGCAATCTACAAACACAAACCGAGTTCTGTTATTGGGAAATATCACCCCGTACTCTGTCACCAATTTTCTGATTTTAGATATGAAGGTTTGCAGTAAAATGTGCTGACTGAAACTGACTCATAGTTGCCTTTTTAAAATGTATGTTTGAAAATCTTCATCTATTCAAGCATAAAATTCATTTCTGTGTGTCAAATGGCCAGAAAGACACTTGCAAGGCCCCCGATGAACTTAAACAATAAAAAAGATGACCCCTGAGGCTCACAAGTGACCTGATATCAGAACTCATCCTCCCTTTTCCTGCAGCCTCCTCCATGGTCATCCGCCCGCATGTGCACACAACATTAGAACAGACACCACAACACAGTGTTAGCACTGCATAGTTCATTCATAATTCACATTTTACAGGAGGAAGAACAGACCCACTGCTGAAGAAAGAACAGACTCAGTGAGTGAGACTGCTGCAGTTGGAGTCCATTCCTTGTTGAGATAGATTCCAGATGTTACACAGACCCCGTTCGCACAAACTTTGAAGAAAGAGTCGCCGAAGCAAAGTTTAAATTGTATTTACCCTAATTAGGCAGCGTGCAGAGACGGCCTGAATAAACAAATATGACAAGCTGGAGAATTTGAGTAAAATAGATGCAGGTCATAACTGACTCAAATCAGGCTGGGGTCCACCACCCAGTCTGCCAATCCAGAGGCTCCGCCCCAGATGTCCATGTAACGTTGCAGAGACGCGTCAACCAAGACAGCCCTGCAACATCCAGGCCCTTCAGGAAATCAGGGTGAATCTCGTCCACCGCAGGGGCTGTTTAACCACCTCAGTGACACCCCCCACCCCCACCCGTCCCCAGATTCTGCTTCAACTACAGAAAGGGTGTCTCCCAAAACCAGCCTTGATAGCTGGGGATTGGTTCCCCAGGATCTTCACCCTTGGCTGCACCTACATCGCCTCCTGTGGGTGGTGGACCTACAGCGGGGGGGGGCTTGTCTCCTCTTCGGCCTGCACCTGGCCAGACCTCACAGGGTAAGGGCCAGCCAGCAGGCGGTCTCCCTCAAGCTCCTTCCCCTAGCCCGGCTTCAGGATGGAGCCACGGTGACCCTTTCCCCTGCAGGGTAAACCGTTCTCTTGTTGTATCGGCCATAAGGGTCGTTGGAGTCCCTCTTTGTCTGGCCCGGGACCGATTTGCCTTGGGAGACCCCACCACCACATGTCAGGCCCTGGGGCGCACAAACCTCCCCACCACAATAAGGAGGTGATTCACAGAGGAGCTTGTGTCAGTGCTTATAACATCGGTAAGAGAATTTATTCCTCTTTCTAAAATTTTAGAAGTAATTTTGCTACAGAGTTGACTTAAGGTCAACAATTTCAAGATGGCTGCGCGCACAGACGCAGCGGCTCACGGCTCCTCCACTCGGTGCTCTTTTTTGTACTTTTTTTATTTTTTTATTGGTTAGTTTTATCTCGGCAAACTACTGCTACACGCACCAGGATCTTGTGGACATCGGCTACCGGCACAAGTTATCAGTATCGAGTGATTTTCACTACACTCACAACATTCCAGACGACAT
>VUQK01039312.1:0-14444 GCA_015106715.1 Bujurquina vittata
ACAGGGCCATGGTGGTTTGGATTTTTTTTCACCTTTACTACTACACACCTTCATTTACAACTTGCATTTTGTGTTTACTTGTGTTGTCCTTGTTTATGGTTTGATGTTCCGAAACACTTAAGTGCGACAAACATGCAAAAAAACAGGAAATGAGGAAGGGGGCAAACACCTTTTCACACCACTGTATGTCCGCACACGCGCGCGCGCGCACACACACACACACACACACACACACACACATACACACACGCACACACAAGCACATGTTGTGGGTAAGCTGGTACCAGACAGGACCAGCAGCAACCCGGGAAAGCAGCCAATCCAACCCCGAACCACTAGCCATTCCCCACCCCAGGCCGAGTGTATGGACTGGGGTGTGAGAAGACCTGTCCCCCCTCCACCTCCCACTCAAAGTGGTAGTGATGTATTGGTTATATGTAAGTGTGTGTAGTGGGAGGGATGTGTATAATTATGAAAACTATAATGCCATTAAAATTGGAGGAACATATGTAATATAAGCGGCAACATATGTAATATGAGCGTGGCTTCCCTTTATTGTTAATGGTTATTGATAGAAACTGATGGGAATTTTACAATTATGTGAATAAAAAATGAATTTAACAACAAATTCTATAAGTGTAAATGACCAGTTAAGCTGCAAAGGATGAAGTGTACTGTAGATGATTTCTCTGCAGGAGTCTAGATGACAGGATCTCAGTCAGAAAATGGAGACAAAGAAGCTGAAGAGAGATGTTGAAGCCCTAATGTGAGTGGATTTTAAAATGCCAGAGAGTGTTACAAAGTATGGCATGAAGTAAGTGAGTAAAATGGCAACTGGTTCATTTTCTCCTTTGCCCAGAGACACTTACATTGGACAGAAGCTTAGAGAAGATGCCTTCGATCCGAAGGGGAAGGGAATGTCCACGATGCTGGATGACCTGGTAAAAACTCATGAGAACCAAACTCTGCTAAAATGATTCTCTATTTATCACTCAGTAGAACTCAGTAGAGCTTCTGTGTGACATGTTGCAGGCTCACTATGATCTTGCGATCAGTGTTGCCCTTTGGTGGCTTAAGAAGAAAGAAGGACGAAGTGTGCTTGACAGAGGGATGATGTAAGCTTTTGGCTTTTAAAATTAAATATTAACAATGCTACCGCGACTCGTTCTATCATTGATACTCCTGAATTATGTTATCGTTTTTCACAAAATTTAGATTAAAAAAATTAGTTAAAGCTAAAATTAAAAGACACAATGCTTTAAAATGATTTTACAATGGCAGCAAAATGAAATTACATATTTGGTGATATCTGAAATAAGATTCACGTCATGAAATGAATTCACATTGTTCAATGAAACTACTTTATGTATGAAGAACTTTTCCAGTGAAATTCATGTTCCTGTCACCACAGTGGAGCAACATCCAGCCTAGGAAGTGCCCAGTATCCTAATCGCTTAGAACGGGAGGCTATGATCTTGTCATCCTTTGCTGGGATTATTATGGTAACCTTCCATCCATCCATCCATCCATCCATCCATCCATCCAATCAATTACATATAAATGCAAATTTTATTAAATCTTGTATTTACAGTAATTATAAGTACCCTAAAATGGAATACTGTTGTCTTGTCACAAAGGGTCACCACAGCAGGTATCTCTGTATGTTTGATTGGGCAGAGTTTTACACCAGATGCCCTTCCTGACAAACCACAAAGGAGAGCTGTGTCTCCAGCAGGAATTGAGCCAACAACCTTTTGCTTGCAAAGTGACTGTGTTAACCGCTACACTACGGAAGCACCTTCATAACTAACAATGTATTGGATATAAATACTGTTCATGGGAAAATGACTGAACTATGTCCATGAGACCAAATAGGATTTTTGAGGCTGAACTGCACTGATGCAGTGGGTACGCAGGTTCCCACCAGTATTTAGGTCACACTTTAGCAGCATCATTAGGAGTCATTAATCACTGCAGGAGTTATGGTGGCCTGTTTTAGCCACATAGAAACTAGAAACAAAATTACACATCCCAAGAATCAAAATGTGTTCAGAACATTCATGAAATAAGGATCACAACATTACAAAATCAGTGTTTAATAGTTTACGTTTAATAGTCCTACAATTCTTTGCCCTCGCCACTAAAATATTAGAAAGTTAGAAAAATCTAATTATACTCCTCAGTTTGGAGGCAAATTATAAAACTGTGCAACTATAGATAACTTTTTGATCTTAACTTAGTTATATTGTGTTAAGTTTATTGGCCTCCTTAAAAATTAAGGAATGTAAATAAAGACATTGGTTGCATTTACAATGTGGAAATTGCTCCCTGGTCACTCCTCTCCTTTGCTGTCCCATAAAAAACTTAGACAAATCTCTGTCCAAATGCTGCTGTGTAGTGCACATGCACATAAAAACTGGGTTTATGTCCTGAAGAATAATGTTGACCTTGGACCAAACAGAAAGCTGCATTCTGATTGAAAACACACACACACACATACACACAGGAAATCTCAAACAAATCTGATAGCAGCTTGTTGAAGATGAGGAGATGGTTTTGATGTGTTTAATGCTTAAGCTGTTAGTTTTAACTGTTGCATGTGTTTTTGTTTAGAGTAGCCTGCCAGTGGAGGAAATCCTGGCTCTGTACAGGTGTAAACCAGCTGCTATTTACCCCAACCACAGGTCCAAGGTACAAAAAGTGTCCTGGCTAATGTCTGAATGGAAACAGTTTTTGTGTTTAATTATTTTCTACACAGTTGGGAAAGTGGACACTATTTTCTTTTAAAATCTTCTTTGAAACGTAATTTTGGCTAAAGAAAAATAATTCCACCTCCTTTTTGTTTTTCTCAACCCAAGGGCTCAATTGTTTATCCCTTCACTCTGTCCTACCATCCGTTCGCCATGCTTGGATCTTACAAGGCCGTGCACCACTCCAAGGAACACAGTGAGTGCGTGTTCTCTGGTTTCCAACCTTTTTTTAATGACTTGTGACCTTTATGGTAAGAAAATAAAGTTACCATTTCAAAGAAAATGGCTGCTGAGGAAATCAGTCTCAAGTATGTCAATGGTAGTGCCATAAGAACCACAAGGTAGGCCACCCTAAAGCATAACCTATTCACATTTTTTTTACTCTAATGGTAACCATAACAGAAATTGACATTAATAATTTAGTTTCCAGAGTCCAGCCAGAATTTCATGGATTTGAAACAGAACTTCATAAATTCCTCCACAAATTGTGATGTAGTTGCTGCAGGTCACCAGTTTACCTACAAAATGACAGAGGTGCTTGGTAACCTTGCTTTTATGTAGGAATATAACCAGAATACAGCCAGTTGGCAACCACTGCTGAATGTATAAAAATCTATCATCCTGGGAGGTTGTCTAGTGTGACTGAGCAATTACTGTTCTAAAAGATTGTTTTAGAAGCCTTAAAAAAACCTCTTGCAGATCAGAAGCTGAAAAGATGGCTGACTGGGCAGACAAAGGCAAGCGCTCCACCCCGGGAAGTTTCCCCTGCATTTTCCTCCTCGTCTCAGTCATTCATCAGTGTGAGTAACTGCAGCATTCCTCATTTATGTGGCAGGCAAAATAAGAGCTTGGAAGAAGTCCTTACTAATACTAAGGAAAAGTGCTTCAATGCTTCCTTTATTACCTGTTTTATGATACACTGGAGAATTTGTGGTTTTATATTCCATCTTTCGCAGATCGTAGTTTCAGCACAGCATAGTATTTTTCTATGCATACTCATGCCACATCTGTCATCAAGCAGACTTAGTGTCACAACTGCTTTTATTGCACATAATTGTACAAAATATAAAAATCCCTATTAAATAAAGCATAAGAGGTTAACTAACGCACCTTCCAGTGTTTTTTTTCCTTCTTTGAGATTTTTTTTGCTTGGGGAAAAACTGTCCCTGAATCTGGACCTGTGTGTCTTGGCTGACTCGTAATGTTTGCTGGAGGGCAACAAAAAGTTGCTGGCTAGGGTGAGTGAAGTCATTGTTCATGTTAGCGTGACATGGCACTCTCCTCCAGGGAGGGCGGCGAGCAGCCTATGATTCCCTTTGCAGTGCTGACCTGTCTCTGGAGCACCTGCATACCACACCACCATGCAAGGCTTTTGCCTTTTTCCAGGCCACAGTTGTAAATAAGAAACTGTTCTTAATCTGTTTGCCTGGTTAAATAAAAGTTTAAATTAAATGCAGTATGTTGGAAGCTTCCTCTCCATATTATGTCTCCTCAGCCTGATTTGGACGTACAGTCCTTGCTGTGTTTTCTTCCTAGTGGTTTTGGCCGACCAGGAGAGGCCCTCAGACATGAGGACCCATGACCTTGAATGCCTGCACCCTTTCTACACATGCCCCATTTATGCAGGGAGGGCCCAGATCAGTGTCATATTTCCTCCTAAAGTTCTGTTACTAACTTGTTTGTCTTTTTGGTGTTCAGTATCAAGTTATTCACCAAGCACCACTCTGACAGTCTTTGTATCTCTTCTTCCTTGTGTGCTTACTCATCACTTGGATCTGCCTTTGAAGTTAGTTGCATGTTGTAGCCTTTGTCAAACCCTCTTTGAGTAATTACATGTCAAAAAGTCCTCACTTCCACTCATGTTGGTACTCTTAGCCTTCTTTATACCTATAGTGCAGTTTGGGTACTGTGGTTCTCCTTTTCTTCACACATTTGTTAAATTGTGAAATGTGATTCAGTCTAGGTTAAGGAAAAGTGCTTAGAAGACAGAAAGTAGTTTTTGGGAATGCTCAACTGCAACCCAGAATAATTTCTGAGGAAAGAATAGTGTTTGAAATGCTGAAAGCCAAGAGTTTTAACAACATGGTCCTGTTACAGTCTGCATTAAAAATCATCTGCTGCCACCCTGTGGAACTAAGCAGAGCTCTCTTCTTCTCTGCTTCACTTTTAGGACAGCAGTGATGTTCATCAGGAAAGAACTGAGCACTATGAAGGCTCACAAGAGTCGCTGCACAACTGAAATGACCCTCCAGCAGCTGCTTTCTGTCTTCAGCACAGAGTACAATGTGCTTTCTGATGTTTGCTTCATCCTGTCAAACTCAACTAATTTTTATTCTTCTATCTTTGAAAGGTAGAGGAGAAATTAAGTTAGAGCTAATGTGAGATGGTAAAATTAATCAATTATTAGCTTTAAATTGAAAATGTTAATTAAACTCAAAAATGTACTGTGACCTGGGCTTTGTTTTATTTGATAATACCTTATATAAATAAAGTATTACTTTATACAATGCTGTAATGTGTTAAAGTAACACTTTATTGATCATCATTGGAGAAATGTGGAGCATCCCTCACTCATTACTCCAACTCTGATACCAAACTGTGTCAGCTGGGTTTCGGTCATTATGGAGGCGTGGTGATCTGAATACAGCAGTCTTGGTGCCCCATGCTTCTTGGTGAGCACACACACTGAGTGTAGCCTTAGCTGACACAGGCTACAAAGTCAAGCAGAGCTGCAATCTTGGCAGATCGGCCGATATCAATTTCATCCCACATTAACTAAGCCAATAACCTTCAAGTTGACAAATCTCATGTAGGGTGAGCATTTTAATCTGCTTTAGTCTGCCTACAGTCTGCAAGTTGCTTTGCAGCCCACCTCCAGCCCAGCTCCTCATGCTGTGTCTGACTTGATCGTTGTCATATCTGTTGTCACTGACTCCTGCTCTGTTCTGGGGGGTCTTACTGCTGATCTTTCCACTTCTGGCTTTCCTTGTTTGCAGGTGGATGGGCCAGGATGTCCCACAATGCAGCCATGCTAGCAAATATAATTTCCTGCAGATGCAATTTGAGTCTTCTTTTGACAATAATGGCCCTGACCGTAAAACAGATCCTATTTGTTTATCTACAAAGAACACAGAACAGGTTTCCTCTGATTGAATGCCCTTTTCTGCTGTTTCTTTGCAGCAGTTCCAACCTGAAGGCCTGAGTCACACAATCTCCTCACAGCAGTTGATGAAATGTGTGCCCTGCTTGAATATCAGGAAGTGTAGATGTATAGATCTATTCAAAATTGCCATTTCTGAGGCTGGTTATTCTAAGGACCATCTCCTCTGCAGCAGAAGGACGGCCTAAAAGCTAGCTCCATCACAGTGTTTGAACAAACCTTCATGACAGTTGCTTCTCTTTAGTTAGATGAGTGGATTACTGCAGTAGTACCTCAATAAAACAAAACAAAACAAACAAAAAAAATCTGCACAGTAAAGAGTTAGGACTCTCCAGAAGCTAACTTTTTACAAGATTTGTATATTAACAATTAAGCGTTGCAGATTCGTCTTTAATGGGACCAAATAATCTTTATTAACTCAGACAAATTAGTTTATTGATTTAGTTTGTCTCTTTGTGGGTAGGATTTCTTGATTTTTCATGAACATTTTGCCAAAGATGGGACTCAAATCACAAATTAACTTTTGGAATCAATCATGATCCATATCGACGAATGTTTGAAAGGATTCTTTACCGTTGTGAGATTGTGAGGGAAAAAAGTGGACATTTGGTATAAGATCTATTTACAGCTAACTATCAGGTTAATTGTGAAGTAACTAAAACTGTCTGATAAATTTAGTTGAGTGCAAACAATAAACTGCCATAAAGTATAGACACCTTAAATGTGTACTTTGGCACTAATATTGACTTTACTCTAATCAGTGATATTTCACTGATATCAATACACACCAATCCAGAATTCTCTGTTTAATGTAAAGTCACTTTTTCAGCAAATGGTTGTAGCGGCTGAGTTGTTTTGTGATGACCTCTGACATTCTGCAGGCAAAGATTAATCTCCTTGATGATGGATTAGTGGATAAAATGTGTCTCTGATGTCCATATCAATAAAGAGGGCACAGCGGGTCAGTAATTTGCCTGCTAGGACTTTTGCATTGATGATTCAGGGATTTTCGCTGTATGCCCAGGATCAAGACTCTTGGCAACGATGCCAGTATGTTAAATCCCCACTCATTGAAAAAACAGCTAAAGTGGGATCTGCTAACCCTTTGATTGCGGTTTATATAGCGGGGCTGTGGTGCTGCTTTGTGAGACCACCATTTTTCCGTAGGTGACTGGCTCCAGCACTCTGCAGGATGAGTAGTAAGGTAAGAGAGACTCATTCTGTTTAGAAGTGAGCTTCATCAAGCTGACAAGTTGCTTTGTGGCTTCTCAAATAACGACTAGGTTCGAAACACTAAGCTGCCAAGCACACAGAGAAATTAACAGTGACTTTAACTGCTTACAATGTCAGAGAAATTAGCAACTCATGACATGGCTGATGCTGTCAGAGCCACATATTCACGATCAAGTGAAATCTGTAGTCCAACATCACCAAACTTTGCTCTGACTGCTTCTGTCCACCTCCGTCATCCTGCCCTGGACTCAGATCATATTCTATGAGGACAGGAACTTCCAGGGCCGCTCGTATGAGTGTGACACCGACTGCCCTGACATGCACCCCCACTTCAGCCGTTGCAACTCCATCAAGGTGGAAAGTGGTTGCTGGGTGCTGTATGAGAAGCCCAACTACACTGGCTACCAGTATGTTCTGACCAGAGGCGAGTACCCAGACTACCAGCGCTGGATGGGCTACAACGACACCATCCGCTCCTGCCGTACCTTCTCCTATGTGAGTGAACAGCATGTGCTGCGTTTTTGACAAACAAGAGTTGCTGTGCAATTAATGCAATTAAAAATATTGTCTGAGAATGAAATTTTCTGATTTGAAAGTTGTTTCATGTCCTTATTTAGGGGATTAAATCATTGATATCCTGTTTTCTGTGTGTTTGTGCATGCATAAGGCAAAAATAATTAATTTATTGTTTCAAATGTTTGATTTTTTCCTTCTTACCAAGCTCATATTTTAATGAGATTCTAGACGTAGGTGCAGAAAAATGGTTTCTCTGTATGTAATTTACTGAAAAACCACAAAAATACATCAAACGATTCAAAGTTAGGTGTAGGACGAGTCTAACAACACTTTTTTTAATGTAAGGCAAACAAATGAATGAAAGTTATTCGTACATTAGTTCGGATAAGTTGCTGATTGATCATAAACATTATGATCCATCCGGCTACATGTATTATATCCATGTTTCAATTATATGTAACTTTTAGTGATGCTCTGATTGTGTGTGTCAATAGTTGAGGCTGATATAGTTTTCTAGGTTTATTTTTATGTTTTTGTTTTGTTATTTGTTTCCCATTTTGTTCCAGGGAAATTTAAAAAAAACTTCTATAAAAATATCTAAATATGTACATAAAAATAATGAAACTTTCTTTGAGCACTGGGCCAGCACACTTTAGATGTGACACAAGAGATGAATATCAGTCACTGGTTAATGTAATTGTATTTACTCAAATACAGATATCACTCAGCAAGGCCAATACTGGCCAACATTTAGCTGATATGTAGGGGCAGTCTTACAAATTTTAGGTAAAAAAAATAAACATATTCATGTTGATGAGTGAGCTGTGTCCCTTTCCAGTAAACCTTTGCCACAGACACACCCATACAGAGCTGTAAAGGTCCTGATGCTACTCTAATTTTGTATTTTACCTCCCTGCCGTGTTCTTCCAGACCAGTGAGGGGCCCTACCGCATACGCATCTACGAGAGGCCAAATTTCCAGGGTCAGATGATGGAGTTCAGCGAAGACTGCGAGTCGGTGCAGGATCATTTTCGCAGTCGTGACATCTATTCCTGCAACGTCATGGATGGCTACTGGACCCTCTACGAGCACCCGAACTACCGCGGCAGGCAGTACTTCATGAAGCCCGGGGAGTACCGCAAGTTCAGTGACTGGGGAGCCACCTGCGCCACAACCGGCTCCTTCCGCAGAATCACAGATTTCTAATCAGGAATCTTTGTTTTTTCCATTTTATTTTCATCCCATTTTATCCTTTGAAAAAAGCGGTAATGTGTCAGTAATTGACTTGGCATTAGTAAAATCCTGTTATAAATAACTTCATAAATAAATGGAGCTATTGTAAACTACTTCCTGTGCTTGTGAATAAATCTTTTGGTACTGATTGGTTAAACTATACTGGTTAAACTTTCTCATGAAACTGGGACATAAATAGTCCAGTGTTTTCATGAAATAATCATTCATTCTGACATTCCACACAAGACTGATTTATTTGAATCCTTTATAGTTTCCTGTGGCAGGACCAGCCATTTCTATCACATATATTAATTTCTTACACTATGATTAAAATAAACACAACACAGTTCCGCTTAATTTCTTTGGCATCAGATTTGGTGGAACTGCAGCAGAGTTTTTAGAACATGAACATTTCTATCTCTTTGATATGCAGTAAGGCTGTTAGTTCTCTTGATTAGAAAAAGGCAAATGTTTGGTGAATATTTTTCAGATACAATGGGGACAAAATTCAAAATTCTTCCTAGTAACAGTTGGAAATGTTTGCTGGATGTGCTGGTTTCATTTTTACCAAGTCAGTACAATGTCTACAAAATTATTATAAATGGATGTCAATATCATGATAGTTTAGTTGTTAACATGCCATCAAAACACAACATATAGAAAACACTTTTACTCACCCACACTCTGAATCCAGCCCATTTAAAACACACACAAGAAGCCTGAAAGAGCTGTGACTGTTCCAGTGCCTATCCATGCTGTGGCGCTTGCTGGAAGCTGTGTGGTGTCTGTTAACTTGAACACTGGACACGACAAACAGGAGTGGGAAGACTCTTGTAACCTCTCTGCTGACACCATGCCTCATTTAAATAACAGCACCTGCTCCCAAGGGTAATGCATATAAAGATGGACGCTACTTTTTTAAAAACACAGGAAGAAGTCTGACCAGCAGCAGCAGCAGCAGCGGGCATTATGGGAAAGGTTTGTGTTTAGTTTTGCATCCCAGAGATAGGTCACTGACATTAAAAATGAGTTGATGTGCATTATTCTGCCCCTATCAGATCATCTTCTACGAGGACAAAAACTTTGGAGGCCGTTACTATGAGTGCATGAGCGACTGTGCTGACCTGCACTCTATGTTTGACCATTGCCGCTCCATTCGAGTGGAAAGTGGCATGTTTATGATCTATGACCGTCCGGGTTACATGGGAAACCAGTACTTCATGAGGAGAGGAGACTACTCTGACTACATGGGAATGACCGGCATGAATGACTGTGTCAGATCTTGCCGCATGATCCCCACGGTAAGGCCCTCAGGAAATTACCACTGATATGATCCAGACAATGCTGGACAAAAACTATCAGACTGCAGCTACACCTTTTACAATAACTGTTTCAGTAAAAAGTGCACAGAAAAACATACACAGGATATTCATATATTTTTTTAATCAAACGGTAACTGCCATCAAATCAAAAAATTAAGGTGTTTCATCACTTGATTTAAAGGTGCAATATGTAGAATTTCTCTAAAAGGCGCCACGGTTGACTGCTCCCAAATATATGGAGGGCTGCTTTTGTGCTCCAGGAAAAGTTGTCCCATCAACATAATTTTCAAGCAGTTTTAGACTATATATTATTATACTTTTCCCATCTAAAGGTACCTTTTGGCATGCAGCATTAGCAAATAAATGGGCTCATTTTGCTACAGCTGTCCGTGTTTTTCTTTGTTGGCAAACAAAAATATAGTCAGCCTACTGCACCAAAGGACTAGCTGTTTTTGGGATTCTGGTAGAGGACCATCGTGTCATCTCCTCTGACATAATTTTTCACATCCACAGTAGCCACACATTAGCTTGTTACTCCATTGTCATCATTCTCCCATTTTACCCATATACCCATTTGGTATTGCTATATAAGTGTATAATTCAGACTTTTAATTGCACTTCATTATGTTATTATGATACTATTAACATGATATCAATGAATGAATACAATGCTGTGACACCACTAATACCTATGAGTGGTGTAGCTGTTGGTCGGAGACGTGTTTGCTGTCTCTTTTGTGTTTCCAGTATTTATGCTAAGCTAAGTCAAGCAGCTTATTGCAGACGCTCTTTGACTTTCTTTATCTCTGCAGCACAGCGGCAGCTTTAGATTGAGGCTGTATGAGCATTTTGACATGGGAGGCGAGATGATGGAGCTGACGGATGACTGTCCAAATCTCATGGACCGTTTCCGCCTCGTCAACTTTAACTCCTGCACTGTGATGGACGGCCACTGGCTGATGTACGAGCAACACCACTACAGGGGGCGCCACTACTACCTGTCGCCCGGCCGCTACAGGGGCTTCAGCGACTGGAACGCCCTTAGCTCTAGGATCGGTTCCATCAGGCGTGTCATGGACCTATAAAGACAGGAGAACAGTTCTTGTGAAATGTCTTCTCTTTGCCTTGTTTCACACACTGAATAAAATGGCGTCAGTGCTCACTTGTATTCAGTTTTGTTCTTGCTCTCTGCATCTAGAGGGCATCTTTCTGCAGGAGGATGCGTCGGGCTCGTGGCCCGGCATCCTAACTCTCATAAAAGGCTTGAATAAAATTGTGCAAGCACTGACACTTTTCTCACCCAGACTCAAGCGTTATCTATTGTACCGTACCTTTATGTTTGTAAATATCATCTATGTGAGTAAATCTCGTGTAAATTAATACAAGGATACTTATTGTAAAAGACACTGAAGTAGATGTTGCAGACAGTTTGAATAGTCTGTTTCTTTTTTGGTCAGAAATAAAGATCACCACCAGATGGCAGTGGCAGAATGAAAATTACAGATAACACAAAACAGACACATACTCATTTATACCATAAGAAAAAAAACCCATTCTGACAATACAGATCAAATTAAAACAATGGCACGTCTTTGCAGATAAAAAACAGTCGATATTTACAAGATATCTTGGTGAATGTGGGGGGAGCATGAACCATCACCATGAGGTAATTTTGGAAGTGCAACAACAAACAGCACCCATTCAGAGTTGACATCAGACCAGTCAGCGCTCACCTGTACATACATAATCCCCAAACATCTCTTCAGGATAACACTGCGGCACAAATGCCAAAGATTCCTGCCATTACAATATGAATGACACATGCAGAGTCTGCATTTCACATTCACTATATATGTAACAGGTTTGAGTCTTCAAAGAGCTGGATGGATCATAGAGGGACTAGGCACAGGGCGGGCGAAGCAGCCAACATGGGGAAGGTAAACATTACAGCTTTGGGCAAACACTCTCAGAGAAGCAGGCAGGGAATAAAAAGCTAACAGGCCTCTAGAGTTCTCTTAACCTCACTAAATGCTCACAATGTTGTCACTGAATCAAAAATGTATAATATTTATTTGTTTCTATCAAACGTATTTTGCAGTACACAAATATATGATTCTTTGTTTAGATCATATTCTATGAGGACAACAACTTCTCTGGGCGCCATTTTGAGTGCTGCAATGACTGTGAGGACTTGCTGAGCAAACTCAACTGCTGCAACTCAATCAAGGTGGAGAGCGGCTGCTTCATGATCTATGAAAAACCCAATTACTCTGGCAACCAGTACTATCTGAAGAGAGGAGAGTATCCCGACCTCCATCACTGGATGGGTGTCAACGAGTCTGTCAGCTCCTGTCGCTACATCCCTGCGGTGAGCTTCCGTTTGATGGCAAAGCTGAGTCTCACACACACACACTGTAGCTTACGCTGATTGGTAATACATTGTGAGAACCTAAACTCACCAGATCTGACCTTTTTTTAACCGAGGTATCTCAAGAGTTCCCACCTTTTAACTCACAGGATTAAAAAAAGTCTACCTCATAATAATAATAACAAAAAATAATGGAAAATTTAAAAAAAACCAAACATAATCAGCAGTTAAGATTATTTGTTAAATTAAACAATAGTATATTTTTAAAACTTTGGATTTTTCATAAAGTTTATTTACTGACTGAAATGGATCTTCATTCAAGACGGTGCACCTTATGGCTAGTTGTTTCTGTTGATTGTTTCAAAAAGTGTCTTCTTGTAGTTATTCTGCCTTTAGTGCCGTATATTCTGAAGTCAACTTCCTAATTCAGTCTTTAATCTGGAGTTTTACTTTGGATTTTTTGGATTAATTTTAGCATGAAAACTCACCTGAAAAGTCACCTGATACAAAGGCACAAAACTTTATTCAAGCAACTTCAGTTACTCTGCTCTGTAAAGCTAAATAGGAATACAAATGCATCTATAATCTATCAAAACATTTCATATCAAATGATTAATGCTGTTGTAAAAAAAATAAACCCATTCAATGTGTATCAGAGTAACTGAGATTGTTTTATTGAAGCAGAAGCAAAGCTCAGATATCTTGGGTTGTGGAGACCCCAGCTGTAAATGAGCCATTAGTTTCAAAGCCCGCCTTAAGGATATGTTACCTTCACTTTAGAGCAATCTGAGGAAGTGGACTGTGTCACTCATTTTGACCAAATAGTTACATTACCATGTCTAAAATCTTTGATACTCTTTTAAGTTTCCCAAACTCATTTATTATATTCACTATTCACTGTGTAGAAGATTCCATCGTTGTATATGGTATTGATTGTAAAAATAATACATTGTTTTTTTTCTCTGTTGAGATGCTTTCTGAGGATGCAGCTGAATAAATGATGCCCTTCTCTGATTCAAACTAGGAGTCTGGGATGTTCAACATGCGCCTGTATGAGCGGATCGAGTTTGGGGGTCAGGTGATGGACCTGGTGGACGACTGTCCATGCGTCATGGATCGCTTCCACATTAATGACATCTTCTCCTGCAACGTGAAAAATGGCAATTGGCTCTTCTACGAGCACCCCAACTACCGGGGTAGGATGTACCTGATAAGGCCTGGAGAATATAAGAGGTTCAGTGAGTGGGGTGGCAGGAGCGCTAGAGTCGGCTCCATCAGACGCATCATGGACTACTGACCACGTTTGGTGGTCCAGAGCTGCATGAAGGTTTTAGAATCGTCATACTCAGATTAGGTGCCTGCAATGCTAAAGAAAGTGAAACAAAAACAAACAAAAAAAAACCTAAAAAAATGTTTCTTGTAATATTTAAGAAAATTTAGTTAACATTCTACTGACCTGAATCAGAACATTCCCTCATGTAAGGTTAGAGCTCACCATGGGACTCACCACACATTAAAAAGGGACTCTCCATATCAAGAGCATAACAACAACACTCTGCAGGACCTGTCCTTGATCAAACTACTCACCATCGTAATAAAGCATTTGCAAAATGGAGTCGTCATAGTCCATTCAGTTGTGAAGGGGATCAGACATTAAAAAACCACAGCATGATTTGTTAATTAATTTAGAACAAACAGATGAGTTCACAGTGGTAATCTGATCTGAGTAAGATATTTATGTAAACCCTTAATTTGAAGTCATAGTCATCATTTTATGCTACCTTGGGAGTGTTGGTTCACAACAGCAACCAAAAAAAAAAAAAAAAGGAAAAAAAAAAAAAAGGAAATTTGGTAAACCTTTT
>VUQK01039313.1:0-15412 GCA_015106715.1 Bujurquina vittata
TTTTTTTTTTTTTAATTATGACTACTTTGCTACAAACACTTACTGATATCTGCCCGTCAAATGCAAAATCTGCCCACTCTGTAATTGTTTCTTTTGAACTCCACTTCTATTATTAAGCTTTAACCAAAATAGCAAAGTTGACCAGGTTTAACATAAAGATGAACTGACAACTCAAAAATATCAAATGATTATGTTCAAATGGAATTATATTTATGTCAAAGGGTCCAGCCCGAGATAAAGCATAATCACAAACAAATAACTTAATTTCATGAGTGTAGGTATTCATTGCCTCTCACACAATTAAATTTGTTAGACGTAAATTCAACAACCGACACCTGCAGGACCCAGAGCACACAAAGCAGCCATCAGGCTCATTCGAGTGTCTTCTTGACGAGCAGATTCGTGCTCTCGCAGACTGCTCTGTTCTCAAAGTCAAATCCTACTTGTGCAAATCAATCTGAATTTTGACAGTTTGGAAGCGGAGCCCAAAGAAGGACCCTAATGTGATTGTCGACTTCCAAACAGTGACGCCACAACCTCTGTGGTGGGCAGGTTTAGTTTACTGTATTAGAATTTTAAGGTAAGTTTTGAAGTACTCCGATCCTGTCTCAGTATGTGCAGTGTTTGCTGCAGATTAGGCAACGTTTTTGTTGGCAGACTAACTGTATACGTAACCAGTCACATTATGGTCCTTCTTCCTTTGGGCTCCATCTCCCAGTTGGATTTATCCGCAACAGAATAATACTTTGAGAACAGAGCTGCCTGCAACAGTGTGAATCTGAACTTGGGCTTGGATTGTCAAATTTAAGTGTGAAGAATTTAATCGTGCGAGTGGTGATGGACACCTGCATGAGTTAAATTCAACTATTTGCTCATGATTATGTTTTACCTCATGCTTAACACAATTCTGTATGTTTAAATCACAAAGGTAACAGACAAGAGGAATAGGTTACCGACTTGACGAATATATCATTGATATGTATCGCCAGCTGAGTTTTTGTTGTGGGTGAATATTTTGCCTGACAACTGCCGTTTGGTGGACTGACAGTGGTCAGATAAAAGACTTTTACAAAGATGCCAATGATGTCATAAATATGCTTGAACAAGTCCAGGCTAGAATCACTGTCCAGGCCATAATTAACAGCGACTGAAGACCAACTTCCTTTGCATTAACCCCGACTGAATACCAACAGGTGACACAAGTGCCACAAAAATACAACATTGTAGGAAGTGCCATGTGCATTTGCTAAATTAAGACCCTCGCTTTGCTATGCAGGACCTATTATTGTTGTTCCCTGAAGCAGTGTGCCTGGAGAGAGTGGAGGGAGAAACCAGAGGAAGGAAATTAATTCAGTGTAGAGCACGAGCCCCAAGGACAACACTATAAAAAAAAAAAATAAAAAAAAAAATCATTGTATGCTACTGTGTGCTCTGATGTCTACAGTCTGCACATTCGCACCTATAACCTTTCACTGACTCTAGTCTAACACATTAGGTTTTAAACATTATAAATATTGCCAAAAAAGTACTAAAGCAAACCCTAATCCAACCTGCTTCCCCCCACGTTTCAATGTAACTTCAGGTTCATTAAATAAAACAGTTCAAGTGCAAGGTTAAGTTCAAAAACTTGTAAATGACTGGTGGATTTATTTTAATGGACCCTCTTAAAAAGGGAAACAGGCTGAAAGAAACAGAAACATGTATTCTCTTACAAATAGATTACAGGTTCTATTACGTTACTAGTAAATGTCTCGTCAGTGGTAACAAGCAATTACCATGTCAAGTTTTTGATTTACTTTTCTGGACAATTTTCCTCAAAATCAGTCAAACCAAAGGACCTGTTCAACTCCAGGCTGCTCTGGACACTTACTATTAAAAAATGCCACTGGGGGCCTCTATGAAAGCACGCTAGAGAGAGTGGGAGTAAACAGCACCACTCCTCTGTTGTCGCCATAGAGAATTCCACTTCCTGTGTCCACTCCCCGGACAACGAGAACGGCTTTGCGTGACAGGAAGTGTCGCACAAGGGGCTTCGACACAACAATGCCATCATGCCATTGTTAGTATATTTCTGTTTCAGTTGCTTCTAATTTCATATTGATCTTTCAAGTTACTTTATAAGCAAGAAACTCAGTGCAACACAAGCACTAACAAAAGGAGGTTTGAAGAAAAGAAGTACAAGATTTTACATTCAGCGCATTTTGAGTGCAAAACACAGCTCATACACAAATTTGATATATGCCAATTCAACCAGTTAAAAAAAGATAATAATACCACCAATAAAGGAGAGAGAGTTTTCCACAATGCAACACAACCAGTCGTGATATTTTTGACAATGGCAGACAGCCACACAGTGGGGGCCGGTGTGATTAGGGTGCAAACTCTACACTGAACAGGACATTATTATTTTTCCCACTAATGTTCTTTGTTAGAGCCTATTATGCAATTCCTTACATAATTGCAGATGCCCTAAAAAAGCCATACACCAACATTCAGCAAAAAAAGGTAAAGTTGTCCAGCGAGAAAAGGATTCATGAGAAAATCAGTTTGAGCTTCATGCTCGAGAACCTTCTGCCATTTCTAGAGTTCAGATGCAAGAGGGGAGGCGGCCATGTTGGCTGACAGTGAAGCACCTGCCTGGAAACTTGTCCACGCACTCTACGGCTGTCGACCACTTCTGTTACATTTTAAATGAGCCTTTACTCTGGGTTACACAGGTTTAAGTAAGCGCTGGCCTAAATCCGCTGGAGATGAGAGTATTTCTTTTATCCAACCATGTGATTTTTATTGTTTCTTAAAGAACAGAAGCTGAAAAGCATAGCAGGACACACATATGCGCTGCCTGATGCTAAACTGACCGGTTCAGTGTTAGTCATCATAGCCATAAAGGAAATCCACATGAGTAGTGTTTTATTGGCGTTATCAGTAACAAGGACTGTGGAGGGCTCTTCAAAGAAGCAAAGCAAAATTAGATTTTCTACAGAAATTTGAGGACGCATGTTTAAACATTCCTATTTTTGTCTTACTGAGGAACTTTATACGTGCTCAATAATCTAGGCTTTACAGTCATATTAAGGATGTGTAGGTGAAGAAATGTGTTTACTGTGCAGAGACTACTTTGCCTTGGGCTAAAATGTTGAGTCTAAAACAAGGCCTTGTTCTTGGTCTGACCTCACATTTATATTTTATTGTTTCTGGGGGTGGAAAAATGTTTTTCCTTTCAGACTCCATTCTAGCTCTGGAAATATCAGTATCACCCCGCAGTCTGGATTTGGCCAGCGACAAAGGAAAAGTACACCATACCACAAAATAGGCCAGCTGGTGGAAGGCACACCATCAACAACTGTTTGGTTTTTAGGTCTAATGGTTCCTTGAAAAAATCAGGCTGCAAAATGTATATGCTCACTTTTTTTTGTTTGTTTAAACAGCAATGTGAGAAGTAGAGGGACCATTGTTAGAAATTTACAAAAATAGCTACAGCTTATCACTAAATGCCTGAAACATCTGTATGTGTGGAAACATACATATACCAGGTCTAACTTGAAAAGAACATGAAAAGATAAGTCCCTCTAGAAGCAAACTTTGCCATCTTGTTAATGGCCCCCAGGCATTTTTGAGCAGTTTTGAAATTCCTATCTAAATGAATAGGGAGAAAAATTAATTTCTATGTTTACAGAACAGAAACTGCTTGAATAGCATCACCAGTCAAATCTAATCCACATTATCCTCCCACATCTACTGATCTTAAAAAAAGTTCAGTAACAGCTAATAAAGTGCTGCCTGCAAACAGCAGAGGACAGGACATAGATGAAGGAAGCAGAAGAGGAGCGAGATGGTGTGGGACCAGGAGGTATCACTGAGCCAGATTAGCCACACTCCATTTCCCTCTCAGAAAGACAGTCTGCTGGACCAAACAGACCCCATTCAGCGGCCCCTGGCCTCAGGGAAGACAGTGCTGAGAAACAGTTAGGACACTAGCTTCCTCCAGAATCATGTAAAACACATGATTCTCTTAGCAAAGAGAACACACCGACCAGATGGGAGGAACAAAACATATTATAAATAGGCACAGTATATAAAAACACAATGGATAACAGCATAACAGGGCCTATGATCTTGACTGCAAACTCAAACACACACTCTGAGGAAGAGATGCCAACAGGACTCATCTCGTCTTTCACAGCTGAGTGGAGATGAGCAATAATGACTGTAGCTGCTCACAGAGCACGGTGCCAAGATGCCCACAACCTCATCAAGATCAACACGGCGAGAGTCAAAGCTGCTTCCTAGTTTGGATACCTGGGACCAAGTCGAGCATACAGACAAAAAGAAATACAGTTCATTTTCAATATTAAGTCATACCAATGGATGTGTCATCTTCATGGTCAATTAGCTCAAGTCAGCTGCCAAACTACTCTTTTGTGACACATTGTATAATGATACAGACAGAAGATTTTTCCTTGAGGCCATTCAACACCTACACGCAGAGCTTCTTCCAAAAACATCTAAATGAATCATCAAATACATGAGTGGGCACCAGTGATCAAAGGAAAGTATATCAGATTTGGACAATGTGAACCCACACATGGAAGAGAATGTAAGCTTATGCAAGTCGGTATGTATGCGTCATAGTACTCACATCTTTTAGTTTTGTGACTTTTTTCCTGTCTCTGAGATAAAAATTAAAGTCACAAATCTTTTGTCACAGACAAAATAAAAAAGCCTTTTCCAAAAATCAGCGGAATCAGTGTACCCCTTCACCAGCTGATAGTAATGACAGGTCATTAAGTCCAACTCTGGGTCTGAATGTTAAGCATCATTCTAAGCACATCTGTTTAGCGTATTAGGAAAAAACATGACCTGTAATTACAGGGCGGTGTTACAGAGGCTCTCACTGTCTTCTCTGAGTATGGGGGATGACTGCTGTCTTTCTGCCTTGAGCAGACCACGGGCTTTTTGAAATCTGAGCCCCGTGCTGCAGTCGGGACCGCAGTCAGGAGAGAGACAGCCAGAACTGCAGTGTGACGGTAATGCAAGTTTGGTTGCCGGCTTCAAGGGGATGACGGAAGATGTCGGCGAGAATCTCTAGTACGACCTGAGGGTTAACTGCACACCCAAAGCTTTAAGAGAAACCAAACAGGGGAACATTAAACTGTCACTAAACAAGATATTTGTTCAGGATCTTCCAGTTAAAGTAAAATCTCATGCCATGATAATCATTACTAACACAGTGTTTTCATGCAATTAAAATTACTTTTTGCAAACATTAGATATTCATTTCCCTTTCATTGGTGTATTCTTTCATTTCTCAGAATACCCCCCAACAAAGTTGAAATATGCATAAACATGCATGGTCTTGTTTTATTTACTGCACTTTTGTACATCCACCAAGCGACAGCAACACTGCATGAACAAGAGACACAGGAGTTTGTAGACAAGAAAGGACAAGTACTGAGCCCCTACCCTGAAAAGCAATAAATTTTGTGTTTATATTGGTCCACTGAGAAAACAAACATGGATATCTCTTCACATTCTCTGTAAAGTTCCTCCTGTGAAAAAAAAAAAAAAAAACAGTGCAAAAGGGTGAGTCTAGAAATAAGCTGTTACTCTGATTCTTCTGATGAAAGTCAGCATAAGTCACACTTCCACCAAAATAAAAAATAGCATTCCATTTACAAGCTCATATCAGCTTGAACTCTCCAAAAACTAGGACAGCTGGCGCTTGAGTGTACTTTCATAGCTCACCTGTTCTGTAGCTCAGGAGAGCAAAAGTATTCGCTACACTCAGACAACTTCACTGTTAAGAGCCCTCCTTCAGGTTGAGTGGAGGACTTGTGCTTTGTGGAGACAATAAGGACCCTCTAATCGTCTCCAGGGTGTCCAACCAGAATCGTTCAACCACACTACTGAGCCAGTTCAGTGAATGCGTGAGATGAAATGCATCAGCGGCTAATAAGAATGAATGCATTTGGGTGCCAAAGTACACACTGAACAGATTCAGTGGAAGTGTGTCATTCTTTAATCATACATAGACATTTAAACATAGTCATTTATACTGACTTCAACTGCATTTTACAGCATAAGAAACTGAATATGATGATGTATACATAATCCTTATCAAGGAATCACTATATGTCTGTTTGCAACATCCACTCATCTGATCCACTTCAAACATGGCAGGTGTAAAGCTGGGGACACAAGTAAGAGCTGTCCTGAATCTTCATCAGATCAGGTTCAGACCCCTGCAACTTGGCAATTGGCAGGCAGAGCCTATAATGCCTGTGGCTAGGTTTCACCATCAAATACATCATCTAATCTATGCTCTCAAGGACGTGACTAGCAGAGATGTGGCGACCAGAGGCCGTAGAAAACGACAGGTGAAAAAAAAACACTGGTGATGCAAAGAGGGTGTGTTCAAAGTTTCTCAACCGAGCAACTGAAGCAGCTACCTGTTCCCAGGATACAGCTGACTGATGTATGACAGGGTGGTAAATACACTAAGAGTGGCGCCTCTGAAACGAACCCAGAATGTCCATTAGCAACCAAATATCACAGGCAAAGCAAGGCACGACGAGCACACTCACATTATTAAGTGACAGCATTGGTGAACAATGATGTCACACTAATGCAAGACAATTTGAGTTTTTGGTTACTATGTAAAGATTTCAGAATTACAACCAACAGTGCGAGCCTGCTCCAGCCGGTACTGAACTAGCCTAATGTTAACACTGCATTTTGGGAGAATCTAGATTTAATGTTTGAATTTGTTTGAATTTGATTTTCCATCATTATTCTCAGTATGGCAAAAACAACACTGAAGAACACGGTTTTAGAGCCAACAGATACACGTAAGCAGAATCTCCCGGTAGCTTATATCATGTGCTCATTTACTGCACTGATAACTACAGGAAAGATTAGAGAGGAGAAGAATGGCAGCTATTGGTGAGCATGTCTCAGGCTGCATTCAAAATCCACCTTATCGCAGCCTGTTTGTTGTCTGTTAGCCACAGCTATCTCCACTCTTCCTCCCCTTCTGCCTGATTCTGACAGTGAACAGACTACCTCAAACTGCCAGGATTTCTCACAGATAAGAACGGCGGTGTAGTGCAAAGACCAAACTCTAAACTTAATTTCTTCCTGCTGCAGACCAGCAATAAGAATGCATAAATCATATTTCTCTTAAGTTTGAATATTATATTTGGTGCAGGTTAAAAACCCAAATCAGTAGTTTATTGTCCCCTGCTGTTATCACAATACTCAAGGCTTTAAGAAAATAACAGCGCTTTGAACTTACTGAGTTTAAGTGCTTTCAGTGGAGGACTGCACTGTAAGTGGGCAGTATTGTGCAACATTACACAACAGCACATGCCTGGGGATTAACCGTGGGCCCTGTCCAGTCTGTACCATGAGGCTGCAGGGGGCCAGTAGCTATTGTCACAGCTGTGTCACAACGCACATACAAATCCACACAACTTTAGTTTCCTGCTTACAGTGTTCTGTCATCATGCATAACCTTTACTGCTGATCCCGCTGCACCTTAATTAAATTCTGAAATTTGTGCTTCTATGGCACTCAAACTCAAAGTTGTTTTTTAATGTGAAACGCTCCTACTCCTGATTATAGTTTCCACAATCCCTCCAAGCCTTTAAAAATTCAAAAGATAAATTAAGATGCAAGTGAGAATCCCTATCCACACATATTTTCATCACTTAATTTTTTTTTTAAAAAAAGCAAAGGTTTCGATCGAATTCTTCTCAGTCCTAAACAAAGACAGAAGATTTAATTTAAAGGGATACAAAGTGAGCTTCCAGAAAGTGCTGTTCGCTCTGTTTCCCATTGTAAAGGATTAATTAAAGAACAAGTTAGGCTTTTTTCACATAAACAAAATTGCAAAGAGCAACACAATACACTTTCTTCTCTCTGCATCTCCCTCCAGCTACTGTTAGCACCAGCGAATTAATGAGGGGAAATGCAAAACGTGGGGAAGCTGAGGCTGTGAGGCCAAAGCCACCCTCATATAATGGCCCACTAAAGAAAGGAGAGCTTTGTTCAGTGCAACACAAGCAGGTTCCTTTTTAATGACTTCATGTGCATGCCAATCACTTGCGCCACACAATCTGAAAATGCAGCCGTGCCACTTTTCAGGACATGCCGATGGTGTAAGCCTGCAGCATGTGACTGGACGAAGCAGGTAATTCAGTTCAGCAGGTAGCACCTCGGGGAACGATGATGGTATGCTAGAGTCCAGAGGAAGAATGCTCACAGGAGCTCGCGTAAGCTCCAGTGGATGAGCGAAGTAGTAGTCACAGCACAGAGGGGTTGTTAGCGCGACTCTCAAAAAAGCAAGTGAAGCAACATTTATTTGTATTTTTTTGCTTGTTATTAGGCCTGCACATGGCAAAATAAAATGTGTAATGAGGATGTCTTCCAAAAGAAAAGGACAAATATAAAAAATAGAGCTGCTATCTTAGAATTCTTAGAATACAATATAATCTTTAAAGCCACACTAGAAAAAGCATTTCCTGAAGAAAATGCTACTGTGAATGCTTGCAACTGAAAGATCGGCGCTGAAATGCTAAGAAATGCTGAAACGCCCAAAAATGCTTTGAACCACTTACATGCTGCACAAATCACTTTGATGCATCATCAACCAATCAACATGCCCCTACACGCTTTGATCTGCCAACTGAAAATGCAGGCACTCTGTGGCAGAGCCCTGTTGAATTTGCCTCGGCGCACCTGTCAAACAAATGCTTCTAAATCAAAAACCGTAGCTCCTATCAAAATTATTTTTGAACTGTAAGCGTCACAAGGACCAGCTCTCAACAGTGGTGTCATTTTTATTTTTCTGTGTTATGGGAACAGTTTCAAAAAGGGGCTCGTTTTGGGTTTTGAGAAAATCCTCTCGAAAATTACTATAGAGGCGGATGGAGGAGTAGGAGGATCGTACTGTCTCTGCTTGAACCGTGACAATTTGAAAAGTTTACATTTGTCAGAGTTGAGAGAGACATTGCTTGAAAGCAGAGAACCGGCTCTACGTTTTGATGGTGAAATGATGGCTGGAGAGTGAATGCTGTGGACAGAGCAGCAGTTTAGAGAGAAATTTTCAGCTGAAAGATTTGAAGACTTCCACTCTGAGGTTTGGAATGCACACTGTAGAAAATCTGAAAATCTGAAAATGTCCTTAAACTTACGAACATAATTAACTTTTTTATGCATCCTTTAACATGCTTTTATCAAATCAGTCATTTCCCCCTCCTGTGCAGCATCTGTCCTTACTTTTTGAGATGTACGAGGACACATGAACTGGACCAACTTATGCGAGACTGAAACTTAGTTCAGTTTCATTTTCCAAAGTTTCAATTTCAAAGGCATTGGATTCAAATTGGACACAAGGGGGGGGGGGGGCAAAGGAAGGCCACACACTGGGTCTCCTCACTGGAGAACAGTAGACAACATTGACTTATTCCCAGATGGTGCCGCTATCATAAGAACAGCTAAAACTTTGCATGGAGAGATGCTGCTATGAATGCAAGGGTCTGCACTTTCATGAGTGAACTTTCAAAGTTAAAAAAGGTTTTTTAAAAGTATTCCAAGTGAACAGCAGACTGTCTCCAACAACAACAGAGATTAGCTACTCCAAAGTCTCAAATCTGATCTTCTAAACCGCAGCCTCAATCTTTCAGGTGGAGTCTGCGATACCGTTGCACACCGATGTGATACAAAGCTGAGGCTGGTCCTTTAGAAATAGCAGACAGAGGGGCCTGTGGGGTGTCAGATGTCAACAGGGACCAGTTGCTGGAGTCTCAGCCCAGGCTGCCTCTCACGCTGCAGCAGCTGTGTCTTCTCAGACCTCACATTCCTGCAGGACAGGCCGTCTATACCCTCATCACCTGTGCTGATCTGAGGGCGAGACAGGCCCTCCGGGGCACCTCACCTCTGCATGAATTTTGTTTGTAGTTTGTCACATGTGGGTTTCCTTCTCCAGTCATAAAAATGTATAAAATGGCCCAATGTGTCTTAAGATAATCACCAAGCACAGCAGGTGACATCATTATAAACATACACAAAATTTAGACCGAAGCCTCTTAAGACAAACTATGGAAGATAAAAATAAAATCCACTCAGGTGCACTTAAGCTACACAGCCGGGCAGTCTAGTGTAAAACCTGAGGTCAGCTCTCCATCCACTAACACTCAGAGACACATCGCCCATGATTCAGCAGCTTCTTCACCCCATTAGACCTCCCTGTACAATTTCAGCTGCTTTGCAATGCATATTGCCTTCAGTGCATTATAAGCTGCTCTGTCTGACCACCACTAAATAATACATGTAAACACTTACCCCACCCTGCTGCAGTCAAACACTCAAACCACCTCCCACTTCTGCAGGACCCAAAATATCTGCTTTATGGTATTTATGTATGTCTTTCATTTATGCCGTCTCATCCTGCATATGCATGAGTGTTCCTTTTGCTTTTTGCATGCGTTGTTTGAAATGGTAATGGATTAAAAACGAGCCCTGACCACAGATGAAAATCCGCCCTTTGTAGTTTGTATCGAGTGCTGTCACAAAAACAAGAGATGGAAAGGAAGAATAAAGTAAATCCACACCGCGTTTTTCTTATGAACCGTCCTTCGATCAGCTGTAGCTGTAGAGTGTGAAATGACATCTCAGTGAGGAGCAGCCACAACTTTTTACAGGCTCTCATCACACACATACACACACACACACCTCAATGACTCCTCATTGAACAAAAGCGCCGACACACACACCTTAAAAAGTGTACCCACTGAAAACAATGTTGCAAATGAGTGCAGATTAAAAGAAAAGTTTCTTACAGAGACTGTAAGTGATTCATAAGTTCAGTGGCAGCTTCCAACCCGACGCCTATCGCCCCACAGCGGGGCAGCCCACTACACCACAGGGTACAACTACTACTAAACATCACTCTTACCTCCAGACGTGAACTGAAGTCAATTTAAAGTGGCGCTCAAGTTTTTCCTTCCCTTGTCAGACTTGACTGAAGAGCTACACACACTTGTAGCCAGGCAAAAAAAAAAATCACTGTCTCTATTTAATTCCCTGCATTCCCACTGAATTAATGTTTTCTTCTCGCTCGCGCTGTTCACCTCCGAATAAAGTCCACAAAATTCAAGCCCGCGCTGAAAACGTGCGCATTTTATTTCCTTTTTTTTTTATTATCCGAGCGTGTTCGCTGTTTCAATGTAATTAAAAGGCAGTCGTTTGCTGCTCGGTCGCTGAAAACTACTCTCTGCCTCGCTAATCAGTGCGGCTCAGCAGTGCGCGTTCACGCCGCTAATGGGCGGTGCTAGGGGAAGGGGGCGCGGTGAAACAACAGGAAGTACCCCTGAAAACAACTGGGCAGCAAAGTACGCAGTGCACTTCATGTTATTGGATCATGGGTATTCAAAACTGAGGGCCAATTTAGAGTTTAATAAACACTGATATGACCGGGGTTGAGTCAATTTCTACATTCGTGGTGGTATTTCACCTTATACACTGTGAAATGTAAAGCAAGGACGCCTCTCCGATGGTCTACACGTAATAAAACAGAGCGTCACCCTTTTCTGTAACGCTCATGTGCGGATACGGAGACGCAACCAGCCAATCAAGCTTATCCTCCCCCCACTGTCGCGAAATGTTACGGTGTTCACGCCGCGTTTTACGTTAGTCATTGCAATGAGGGACATCACCGCCGTTTTCGTGGTACTTTTTATTTGAATGTGTCTTTTACAGGTAGGACACTTAACGGACAGTATGTATTTCCGTTTGGCAGCCCGCAGTTTATGCGGAGCAGGCCGAGGCTGCCCTTTAACTCAGTTGTTTAGCTTTGAATGGCGCTGAAAGTGGGGAGCTAGAGCTAAACGCAGGCTTGGAGCAAAGAACTGCCTGCTGAAGTAAACGCAATGCAGTAATGTGATACTGAGCAGCAGCCGAGCAGAACACGCCACTGTACATATCTGCAAGTAACCCGATCGGTCAGTACGCTGAGACGGCTCCGGTTAATGCGTCTGAGTGAGTAATAAAGCAGCTAGCCTACGTTAGCTTCAGTAAAGTTTGACAGCTTCTGCGAGTTGCTGCGGCTGCGTTTGCATCACTAGTTCAGGATGAGGTTCGTGGCTGCGCAGTGCATAAATCCACAGAGAGGTTTCTCTTTAAAAACAGACCCAGACCAGTGCCAGGCTGATCCTGCTGCAGATGAGCCTATGCTGTATTTTAAACTGAATTAAAAATGAAGGGAACGAAGCCCTTTGCATTCTCCAAGAACCCCAAATGACGCCTTCAAACTGGTTCTTGTGTGTGACAGTCCAGTGTAGTTACAGCTCTGCTGTTTTAGTTAATTAATAATGCTCATCACAGTTTCTTCGAGGTGCGATGAGCATGAGCAGTGCAAGACAAAGAAAAGCAGATCTCACATGCTGTGTACACAAGCTGTGTACTCCAAACAGCATTTTCTGATGATTTACTAATGAATGAATTAGCTGAACGTTGCTCTGTATTTTTCAGACCGCTTTGGAGGATGGACCCTGTAGTGCTCAGCTACCATGACAGCCTGCTGCGGCGCTCTGATGTCTCCCTACTGGAAGGACCTTACTGGCTTAATGACCAAGTCATTGGTTTTGCTTTTGAGTACTTTGCCGCTGAGCGCTTTAGAGTCCTGGGGGAGGCCATCATCTTCATCAGCCCAGAGGTCACCCAGTTCATCAAGTGTGCTTCCTGCCCGGATGAGTTGGCACTGTTTCTGGAACCGCTGGATCTTGCTTCTCGTCGCTGGGTCTTCCTAGCTGTGAATGACAACTCCAACCAGAGCGCTGGAGGGTCCCACTGGAGTCTCTTGCTCTACCATCACAACTCCAACCACTTTGCCCACTATGACTCTCAAAACGGCAGCAATTCCATTCACGCACGGCGCATTGCCAGCAAGTTAGAGCCTTTCTTGGGTGCAGGGAGGAAAGCTCTGTTCGTCGAGGAGCCCTGCCCATCCCAGCAGAACAGCTATGACTGTGGCATGTATGTTATCTGTATTGCCGAGGCCTTGTGTGAGAAGGCCAGGGTGGAGGGCTCGCCGCGCCTTCCTGTGCAAATGATCACCCCAGCCTACATCACCCAGAAGAGGGCTGAGTGGTGCAGACTGATCCAGAGCTTAGCTCAGAATGACCTCTGCTGCTCTCTGTCTTTCCCTTAGCACGTCGATTGCCCCACACTGTACGCAGAAAAGCTGTCAGCCCCCACATATCTACTGCTGGAGAATCTGAATGCACTCCCTCAATACAGTATATAACTATATATGAAATCTATTTCTATGACAGTCATGCTCCATAATACAAAAAAAAAGTTAAAGACATTAAGCAATGCTTCAAATATTTAATGATTTCAGAGAATAGTTGGTGTTGTGTGTATGCACAGAAACATAGTATGTAAACAAGAACACCAGCATGCCTATAAAACAGATTTTCTCCTTTGTACGTATTCAGTGAGGATATGTGGAAGAGGAGGCACAGACTTTTCTTTTTCTTCTCCATTTTCTGAGTTTGGAGCGAATGTAGAAATGTTTACACAGATTATTGCTCAGGGTCATTTTAAATGAACTGAATTGACAATAAGAATGTGCACATGAACTCTAGCTCCTACTTTATGTCGCATACTCATTGTTTTTGGTCAGCTTGAATGTGCGTACTTATAGTTTTGAGATCATTTGAAGACTTGATGCTGTATGAGGGTGCTGATGTGCTGTGAGTGTTTATGGGACAAAGGGCAGAGTTGAGAAAGTTCCCAACTCACAGTTGAGCTAATAAATGTGACTCTTGTCACAATTTTTTTTTCTTGACACAATTAGTGGCGCAATTATTATTGTGGTTTTTTATTTGCTCATTTGCTGAAATTTAAATCTTATTCAGGTGACTGTGTTGGCATTTTATGACAGAAAGGTTAAATGCATGATGTTTTAAAGGCAGTTACCTCACTGAGGAAATTACATTTGCAGATTTACCGAAGCATAAATGTGGGATTAAATTATTTTTAAAACTTATGTGTTACTGTTTGCAGAAGGGTTTTTACTGCAGACATATTGCAAGCATGCACATAGTGGCATATTTAAATTTTAGGGGTGTTATTATAAAATATAGTCCAAAAATGTTAATCTACTTCAAATTGTTTGTGGATACCTTAAGTTTTAAATGTTTCTATTTAATGTATGAAAGCATAAATCAACATCTTAAAAAAAGTGTATGAATATGGTAAAACATTCAAACAAATCTTCAGTAAAGAGAGCTTTACTTCACAGTACAATTTAGTTCTCAGAATGGATTGAAACATGTTACCCAGATTGTTTCCTTCAAAAGTTAAAGGCTCTCTAAATCTCAGGAAAATTAAGCAGGAACCGTAAGTCCATCCATCCATTTTCTTCTGCTTATTCGGGGCCGGGTCGCAGAGAAACTCTCCCCATCCAGCTTATCCAGGTGCACACTGAGGCATTCCCAGGTTGGCCAAGAGGATATAATCTCTCCAGCATGTCCTGGGTCTGCCCTGGGGCCTCCTCCCAGTAAGACATGCCTGGAACACCTCAACCTAAGAGGCCCCAAGAGGCATTCTAGTCTGATGCCCGAACCAACTCAACTAGCTTCTTTTAAGGTGGAGGAGCAGCGGCTCTGCTCTGCACCACTGCCGCCGCAGCCCCAATCCATCTGTCAATCTCCCACTTACCACTCCCTGTGTTCGTGAACAAGACCCTGTGGTACTTAAACTTCTCCACTTGAGGCAGCAACTCATCCCTGTGCCGGAGTGGGCACTCCACCCTTTTCTGGCTGAGGACATAAGTATAAACTTCAATGTATTCTAATTGCCAAAAAAGTTGTTTAAGTTTTCTTGTTTTCTCTCATATATATAAAACCAGCAGGGACTGAATGACCCCGAGAGAGAGAGGAAGGGCAGACACGAACATTCCATTTAGATCTTAGGGAGTGTGTGTATTGATTTAAAAAATCGTTGTATTGTTCTGTACCTCTCTACCTAGACAGCTAAAGCTTGTTTAAGTGGTAAACATGATCAGCGTTTTAAATCATGGTAAATGGTAAATGGACTAGCTCTTATATAGCGCTTTTCTACTCTGAGTGAGCACTCAAAGCGCTTATACAGCATGTTTACATTCACCCCATTCACACACATTCATACAAGCACTTCCATGTGTTACTAAGCTAAGTGCTTTTAATTAGCTAACATTCACACACATTCATACTCCAACGCTGGCGTCGGAGAGCAACTTGGGGTTAAGTATCTTGCCCAAGGATACATTGGCATGCAGCCTGGAGTAGCCAGGAATCAAACCACCAACCTTCCGATCAGTTGGGTGACCTGCTCTACCTCCTGAGCTACAGCTCAGCTAAGGTGT
>VUQK01039314.1:0-12490 GCA_015106715.1 Bujurquina vittata
TTGGATTGTTTAACACATGCAGGTCCTTAATTGGATGCTGTTGTTGCCCCCCCCCCCCCCTTATTTGGTCAAGAGGCATCTACAGCCACATGATCCTAATGAGATATGGCCGTGAGCATCAGTCTTTCTCAAATGTAAACACGATTGCTGCATTGTGTTTTGTAGATGGTTGCCTTATGCTTATAGTCATGTTATACATAATGCATTAATATCAGCAGAATATGTAGTATGGTTGCATTATGTAATACTATTTGTGTACACGTGAACATAATATGAGTACCTTGTAGGTATGTGTTATATCTAGAAATGTCAACCATAATCACAGTATGTCAGTTTCTTGCAGCATGCTTAATATTTTTGGGATTTTATTGTTTAAATTAATTAATTAATTTTAATGTTGTAAACAGACATTTTTTTGGTGTATCGTCACTAACCTGCGGGTGACTGAAAGTTTAGGGCAAGGTCTTCAAATTCGGGCCAAATAGTTTAGCAGAAGGTAATGAGGTGTCTGCTTAAAGGTTTTCTATTATGACATGGGGCTGTAATGTTCTACATTTATCTCACATTTGCATCGATCGCAGGTGGTGGGTCTCGTCTGGCAACAAGAACCATACCACATTCAAAATTTCTTAAATGACCGTACTTCCCCATTCTGATGCTCAGTTTGAACTTTGGGGCATCATGTTGGGCCACGTCTACATGCCTTAATGCGTTGAGTTGCTGCCATGTGATTGGCTGATTCAATAGGTGTTCAACTAATTAATACAAATATCTTAAGTGGCCAGTCAGTGTACGTGGCATTTGCATAGTGGCTTCTCTATAGTGACTCATTTGTAATAGCCGGTAAGATTCCAAGCCTGCCATCCATGTTCCATCAGGAATCTTCTGGACAACCAGCAGGATCTGAACTCCTCTGGAGAGGATGAAGATGAGTTTGTTCCATCCAAGGGTGAGCTGCAGAGCAGCAGTGACGAGGAGAATGAAGATGAGGGTGGGCTGGATAGTGATGAGGTGACAGCGAAGAAGTGCCGATTTGCTGCAACTGGCTCTCGAACTCCTCGTTCAAGGCAGAAACCTCACTCCTCAACGAGAACCCCACTAAAGAATCCCGCCAAGAAGGTGACTCAGTCCAGCACACACTGTTACACCGATATGTGATCACCAGTTCTTACCACCTCTCTCCTGTTTGCACAGATCACACAGGGAACACCGAGAACCACCCGTCATGCCACACCCAGCATCCCCAGCAGGCCCCTGCAGCCTCAACAGCCTGCTAACATCCTGGAGGAGGCTCGAGCCAAGTGAGCCCAAATCAAACACAGAGATCATTGATGTGATTGTGATTAATAACAGCGGCGATCGCCGCCCATACACCCCATACCTGCCCTTACTTGCCACGAACAGGCGGTTAATGCCTGATCAAACGCACTTTGAATTGCCGTAATTACGCGACTGCTTGTCCTATCAGAAAAATTCAAACGGTTTCTGAAAGCTGCAAAATTGCACATTACAGCCAACGTAGGGCTATTATGGTAATTGTTGCCGGAAGTCCACGAATGGCGGCAAATAAAGGGTAAAGCTAACATCACTTCTGCAGAATTGATAGCACAGCCAGCACATCCCCTCACTGTAGCCATCAGGTTATTCCTTTAATATGTCACGTGTTAGGCTAATAGTATTAATACATTTAAGGCTAAACTTTTCCAGATTATATGATAAAGTGTGATGGTAAATGGACTAGATCTTATATAGTGTGTTTCTACTCTACGTGAGCACTCAAAGAGCTTTATACAGCACATTTGCATTCACATACAGTCATACAAGCACGTTCTTCTAGATCTAAGAGCTTTCTATATAATGTTAGCACGCACGTCGGGAGCAACTCGGGGTTCAGTATCTTTGGCTTGCAGTCTGGAGCAGCCAGGAATCGAACCACCAACGTTCCAATTAGTAGATGACCCGCTTTACCTCCTGGGCCACAGCCACTCATATAATACAGGCTGATAATATACATAATGATAATAATGATGACTGAAATTTGAACTTGTTGCTTTTTTTCTTTTCTCAGGCTCCATGTGTCTTCTGTGCCAGAGTCTCTGCCCTGCAGGGAGCAGGAGTTTCAGGACATCTACAGCTTCGTGGAAAGCAAGATCACTGACCGCACAGGAGGGTGAGCCCCGAACTGAAACTTTTATCAGTCTTAGCAGAGTATTATTTGAATTATTTGAGGCTTCAGGTTGTTCTTTTTTCAGTGGTCTTCACTGTGTGTTTGATGTTACAGGTGCATGTACATCTCAGGTGTGCCGGGAACTGGAAAGACGGCGACAGTTCACGAGGTGATTCGCTGTCTGCAGCACGCGGCCAACATGGATGAAATCCCGTCTTTCCACTTCATTGAGATCAACGGGATGAAAATGACAGACCCTCACCAGGCCTACGTTCAAATCCTTCAGGTGGGAATGGAGTGTTTTCACAGCTACTGCAGGCTTCAATCAAACGTATTCAGGATGCTTGTGAATACAAAGCATTACAACATTACCCGCAGCTTTTTAACAAAAACACTGATAACACAACAGCAGCTGTTTTTCGTGCAGTCTGTCTGCGCAAGCGCAGAGTTTTCTGAAAATCTTGTTCACACCATAACGCCAGAATGGCACCCCCTACCATGTTGATGCATACTGTTCAAGCTAGGCCCATCAGACTTCACACACGTGACCCTGGCTGACCTTGTTTTGTGGGGTTGTCCCACAGCGAGATTAGAGCATGCCGTTGGTGTCAGAGGTACTGCTCTGCAGGGGTTTGAATCATATTTATCTAATAGACTCCGATTAGTTCATGTAAATGAGGAGTCGTCTGCACACACTAAAGTTAATTAGTTCTACAGCTTCCATGCTGGAACCAATTATGTTTACATTATAAATCCTTCCCAGAGGCGGTATTATTAGAAGGCACTTTGTGCTACACGTCTTATTCACCCAATCTCACATTCATACAGTGGTTTTACCTAATATCCACAGGCACACACACACCTGATGGATGCATTGGGGGCAGCTCAGGGTTCAGTATCTTGCCCAGGGATACTTTGACACTGAAGGGGTTGGTCCAGTGACCCTCTGATTGGTAGATGACCTGTTTTACCGCAGCCAACCCGCTGTACTAACAGCTCTTATCCCTGCAGAAACTGACTGGTCAGAAAGCCACAGCCGACCATGCAGCAGCTCTGCTGGAGAAGAGATTCAGCAGCCTGGCACACAGGAAGGAGACCACTGTGCTGCTGGTGGATGAAGTAAGCACTCCTTTATAGTTCTTAGATTTTATTTTGCATCCCTGATGAGAGTAAAAATGAATCCAAGTTTAAAAATCCCTGCATGCAGCAATTTGACAGCCAACACATACCCACCCAAATCTTTGAGTTCAGGTGTTCCAATCACTTCAAGGGCCGCAGGTGTAGGCATGCAGAATTGGGTCGCTCTCAGGAACTCCAGCGTGGTACCGTGATAGGATGATACCCGTGCAATGAAATTTTCTTGCTACTGAACGTCACACAGCCAACTGTTAATTGTATTATAACAACATGGAAGTGATAGGGGATGGCAGCAACTCGGCCACAAAGTGAAATCGCATGGTCGGCAAATGCCGAGGCACACCGTGTGCAAAGGTCGTCAATCCCTACTGACCTCCAAACTTCACGTGGTCTTCAGATTAGCTGAAGAATGGTGCACGGAGCGCTTCGTGGAACGGGTCTCCATGGCTGAGCAGCGGCATCCAAGCCTTCCATCACCGAGCACAGTGCGGAGTTTGATGCAGCGGCGTAAAGCACGCTGCCGCTGGACTCTAGAGCTGTTGAGGTTCTCTGGAGTGATGGATCACACTTCTTCATCTGGCAGTCCAATGGATGAGTCTGGGTTTGGCAGTTGCCAGGAGAATGGTACTTGTGCCAAGTGTGGGTTATGGTGTGGGGGTGTTTTTCAGGAGTTGGGCTCGGCCCCTTCGTTACAGTGAAAGGAACTCTGAATGCTTCAGCATACCGAGACATTTTTGGACATGTTCCCAACTTTGTGGGAGCAGTTCGGGGACGGCCCCTTCCTGCTCCAACTTGGCTGCACAGCAGCGCACAAAGCACCTTCATGAGCTAACCATGTAACCCTAACCCTCAATGAAGCAAGGCCGTCTCGTCCAACATCAGTGTCTGACCTCACAGATGCGCTTCTGGAAGAACTGTCAAAAAGATTTGAATAAACACGCTCCTAAACTTTTGTGGAAAGCCTTCCCAGAAGATTTGAAGCTGTTAGAGGTGCAAATGGTGACCGACTGGTGTAGGCAAACAGTTCAGCAGTCCAGTTCTTTATAAATCTCTATATATTGATTCCTACCATAAGGTAACTGTTGGTTTGCCTAATAATTCAAATGTAGTTTATTGTAATTGAATTATTTAGTTTCTGCCTAATCTCAGGTTCACCTTTGATTAACTATGCACATAGACATGCTTAATCAGTAATATAAATCAGACAACACTCTGTTCAGCTATGTCACCAGCTCCAGTGCTGCTCCCCGGCAGATCCCAACAGAGTATTCTGCACATCACCAAAAAAGTGATCCTGCTCTCATTTGTTTCGGCCTGCTGTAGTTGGACCTGCTGTGGACGAGGAAGCAGAACGTGTTGTACAACCTGTTTGAATGGCCCACGCGGCGTCACACTCGCCTGGTCGTGCTAACCATCGCCAACACCATGGATCTGCCCGAGAGGATCATGATCAACAGAGTTGCAAGTAGACTGGTGAGCATGTGGCAAAAGGAACATCACGTGTAACGCTCGCTCCTCTTTTGTATTGTGTACTGATTCTCACAGAGCGCTACAGAAGAGTGTTGATGCTTCCTTGAGCGCGATTACTATACATTTGTTTTCTGACTTTTAGGGCTTTCAAACACTGCTGTAGTCATGTAAAAAAGGACTCTGTAATCATTTAGAACTGCTTTTAGCAGCAGTCTGGGGTGGACTCAAACTCAGACCCCAGAAATAAGCTTCAGCGTGCTGGTCATCTGGGCTGAGGCCTCGACGACTATAGGATCCGTTAATTGGCTCCTTCACTGCAGGGTGCTCAGGTCCTGTGGCTGCAGAACGAGTCCAGATCAGCACCCCTCGTCCCTCGGTGCTGTTCTCAGTAGTGCTGTGCTGCGCACTATGCCAAACATCTTCACTAGAAATATTGCTTTGTGTTGAGATGCCGTTTCCAAACCTAAGCTGCGCTGTGCTGTTTTTTATTTTATTTTAAGAGAAAAGAAACTTTCTCCTTGCAGCACTTTGGAATAAGTCATTGTGCTGTCACACTTTAATGTGGCTCCACAGTAGAGCACATCACTGCTACTCTACAGTCTGAGTTGTCTTCCTGTTTGGCCATGAGTGGTCCAGACTTGATCCTTTTTTTAATATCTGAATATTGATAATACAGATGGATATTTTGTTTTTTCATTTAGATGATTTGTACAAAAATCAAAAAGCCACTAAGCATTTTTGTGGCTTTTTCCAGGGTTTGACCAGGATGTCATTCCAGCCGTACAGCTTCAGGCAGCTGCTGCAGATCATCATGTCCAGGTTGAACAAGATGAGGGCTTTTGAGGAGGATGCTCTCCAGTTGGTGTGCAGGAAGGTGAGATAAGCAGAACGCCTTTAATGCGATCTCACCCGCTCTGTCGGCTCTTATTTCTGTCTCTCTCTCTTCTGGCAGGTGGCTGCCTTGTCCGGTGATGCTCGCCGATGTTTGGATATCTGCCGGCGGGCAACCGAGATCTGTGAGCAATCTGCTTCTGATCCTAATTCCACAGGATTGGTGGGAATAAGTCACATGATGGAAGCGCTGAATGAAATGTTTTCCTCTCCCTACGTCACTGCCATCAAGTGAGACCAACGTCACATTTAGCAATGCTTGCTGTAGAGATGTGAATTGGCAGCCATAAGCAGAAGCACCCGATGTGTTTTTCAGATGTGCATCAACGCAGGAGCAGCTCTTCCTCAGGGCCGCCATCGCAGAGTTTAGGCGGCTAGGAATGGAGGAGGCAACTTTCCAACAGGTAAAAGGTTTAAAAAAAAAAAGGCAACCGAAACAAAAAGAACAGGCGGGTATAGACTGTACATAAAAGATGGATGCATTACTCCTCACTCGGAAAGGTTGATGGGGTATTGTCCTCACCCTACTGGGCATGTGTAGTGGACACCCAACTTTGTGAACGTGATGGCTTGAGTGAGGTGACAGGATTTTCAAATTGATACCATAACTGCATCTACTAGCGTGAAGCTAGAGACTCCAGCAGTGTTCCAGGGGCCAGAGCAGGTGAAACTGAGGCAAATCTGAAGCTACTGGCTTACAAACTCTAGGTTTCTTCTGAACTTAGGGATTGCTAGGTTCTGTCAAGCTTTACCAGTTATATTAAAAGATCTTAAAGTCAAATCTGCTTTCTGATAGATAAACCTGCTACTTCTTGCTGGGTGCGTGTACTGATGTTCCCATGTGTTCTCTATGCCAGGTGTTCGTGCAGCACCAGGCTCTGTGTCGGGTTGAGGGTCTCCAATCCATCAGCGTGTCGGAGGGCTTGGCTGTGTGTCAGCGTCTGGGAGCCTGCAGGTTGCTGCTGCTGGAGACCAGTTGCCTTGGAATCCTGCAGCGCGTCCGCCTCAACGTCAGCCAGGACGACATCTTGTATGCCTTGAAAGCCAACTGAAGGAAGCGCCTCTTGACGCTAATGAAACGAACTGTCAGACACTTTAATCCACGGATTTGGGTTATGAGCCAACAGGACAGAGTTTGCAGACTTTAATTACTGCATATGTTGATGACTTTAACTGATAAGGAAGCCACAGCCAGTTATTAGCATTTCAATGCAAAATAGATTTGTCTCTAAATTTCTGCACAGAGCCGGCTTTTGTCTAAGTTTTAGATGTTTTTATGGGAAATTTTGTAATTTCCTCAGTTTTATTGGAATATTTTCTTCCCCTGACTGGTGTTGTCCTTTTTTTTATGTTTCAGTTCTTGAGTACCCAATAAAACTCTTCAATTGAATTCAAGGATCATTTGCATCACATTTACATGCAGTGGAATGAAATTGTGTGCTCAGGTCGGAGTGCTGAACATGTAAAGTTATAAAGACAGTTTTCCAAGTATATTAAAGAATAAATATACAAGTAATATATTAAAAGAAACCTTTAAACTGTGGACTAAAAGTAGTGACGTGGTGGCACTGCAGTGACTTGTGGGGTTGACAGCAGCAGCGTGAGTGGGTGCAAAGATCAATAGAGTGATAGCAGTGCAGCGACACCGCCCCACCAGAGACCAACAGTCCTGCAGCTTTCAGGGACGAAGCTGTTCCTGCTTTTAATGCTCCTCAGCCTGCTGCCTGAGTGGAGGGGAAAGGAAACCAAGGAGGTGGTCTACCCTGCCCGTTACAGTGTTAACATTACCACTGATGTGCAGGAGATGCTGTAGGGGAGAGGTGCAGTGTGCGCTGGGTGGAGGCCTGGGTGGTCCAAACCCTTATCTGTTAAAATTAGGAATGGGGCAGATCCAGGACAGCCTGGGAAGATTACATCCCTCAGCTGGACTGGGAATGACGTTTCCCAGAATAAACTGTAGGAGCTGACTGGGGAGAGGCAGGTGTGAGCTTTTCTGCTTAGGCTGCTCCCTGCATGACCCGGTCCTGGATAAGAAGCAGAAAATGGATGGTTAGTTTTGTGAAAGTAGTTTGAAATGTAAAGAGTTTAGACTTTTGAAAGAGGATGAAATGTTTTCAAATATGTAGTCAGGCTTTTGTGATGAAGTGGATAGGTTGCCAGCCAGTCACAGGGGTCACACGGAGAGACACAAGGGCGTATTTTCACGGGGCTGTCCCGGCTTATGGGATGGCACACCAAAGCTTTCTCCCTCCCCAATGATGTCCATCTATACAGGCAATAATTGAAGATTAGATTGAGATGACATCCGCCCACCTACTTTCCTGTTCAGCAGCCATGACCTGGATACGAAGGTAAGAAAATCAATAGATATAAAATAAACTTTCACATGGAAAGGGACTAGACCATTATTTTTGCTCTCTCACAGTTCTGATGTTAGTGATGATAATATGGACCAGAAATGTTTAAAAAATTCAGCAGGGAATCCCATCAGGGCCCGGTGCCTTGCCATTAGGCATTTGGTTTAAGGCACAGTGTGGCTCACTGGTAGATAAAGGTAGGTCTAAGAAATGGTCTCATTCTGCTCCAGCTGAGCACTGACATGCAACAGGTTTGCATTAATCCCATTCACACACACACACACACACACACATTCATACAAGCACTGTTTCAAAGTGCTTTCTAACATTCACACTCCGACAGTCGCAGCAGACGGCAGCTTGGGGTTCACTATCTTGCCCAAGGATACTTTGGCATGCAGCGTGGAGCAGCCCGGAATTCAACCAGCAAATATTCAGGGTCGTACGCAGTGAGGATGTAACACTAAAAGATAACGAGCCTCCTGTCGAAGTAGAGGTCAGATAGCTGCTCTGCATTGTGTGGCACTCAGTAGGATAACAGTGGAGCAAATACAGCCTTATAGTGAGAGTACCTTCATAAAGACATCTACCAGAAATGAAATGTATTCCCCGCTGCTGTGTAATCCATTACTGTACATGTTATCAAGAAGTGATCAGACAAAAGAGAAGGAAATACTGTTAAATGTTCAGTTTCTATGCCATATTTCCAAACAAGATGGAGTGTGATTAAAGGCTCAGTTACCCGCCCACAATAATAATGCCACCCTTCCCTTATTCTACAGTTGCTGTGTACCCCCCCGCATTCATGGTCCCCAGCTACTGCTGAGTCGAGATCAGCGTTTGTATTTTTATTGAAGCGTACTCACTGTTGAAACTGTAGCTTTGAGTTTGGTTTGTTAGAAAAATGCATTGTTTATATTTCCAGGGGGTGAAATTCCCTCAGTGCCCCCCCCCCCACTGCTGTATAAAAAAAGTGGTGCGATCCTGGATAATTCTTGCTGTTATAAACAACCATCAGGCGATTCAGACATAGCGTGTGTCATCAATCATTCCAGCGTAGCGTCCCTGCCATCCTAAATCTTTTCTCACTGTGACATGCTGGAGAGACCGGTCTGTGAAAACATTTCTCAATCCTTTGCAATTCACACATCAATCAAATCTGCGAGTGCATGACACAGTCATCTATATACTGCACAACGTTTACTCCCATCTAGATAGTAATGGCTGCAAGATGTCACGGTCCTGGGCCGAATGTAGTCCTGTTTTTCTCTGAGTTTTATACCTAGTTTGTTTTGGCGTACCCCCTGTCTCCCCCCTGTCTCCCCCCTGAGTCTCTGTTTCCTGTCTGACTCTGATAGCCTGTGTTCCTGCTGTGCGGTTAATTACGTTCAGCTTTGCCCCTCACCTGTTGCCCGTTCCCTGATTTCCTAGTGTGTGTAGTTAAGAACTAGTTTCAGTTCGGGCCTCCGCCCAGCACAGTTTATTTGTATGAGTTGCATTTTTTTTAATGAACCTCCATTTAGGTTCAGTTCACTGTTCAGTTGCTGCATTTGCAGTCCGATCTCTGCCGGCCTGCCACAGCATCAGGACACAAGTGAAGATAACCTGCGTTCAACACTATCCAGTCACTGCTTGTGAGAGAAGAGCCACGGGAACTGTCAGCAAACATCCACTAATATATTATTTTGTGGGGGGAAACTCAAAGACTAATTATTGAGGGCTGAAACTAATAATAATACTTTCTTGTTTGAAAGAATGTGGATCGGTTCATATCAAATTGGAGAAGCGGACTTTTTGTTACGGTTCATTTGTTTCTATTTACATGTTTGCTGCTGTTTTGCCATTGTTCAAAATAAAATTATTCTTGCCCCCCCCCCAAACAAACAAACAAATAAACAAATAAATAAACATAAACCCAAGGCCGAGCAATTTGCCACCATGCAAAGTGGTAAAGTGTGCAAACCTGGCGTCTCAATATTTGATATGTTGGTTGAAAGTATGTTAAAATTCTTGTCAGTGCCTTCATGTGAAGGTACGAGTTCTAAAACAGTAGTATGGTCAATATGTCCTGGGTAGGGCTGCAGTTGGCAATATAATGAAAAGGATCATTCTTGGTATGCCAACACTGACTACTGCAATTTTTTTTAATTTAAAAAGTTATTTAATTCATTTATTTTACTCTAATTTTAACCTGAGGGAGAGGTGACTGTGAGTTTCAAATTTCAAATGTGTTACTTTCATAAATATGATAGTCTTTTATAAGAATAAAGCGAAGGGGCCAATATGAAAAGCATCTAGAGCCTTTAGAGAAAGTGTATAGGTCATAATTACATCAAAAGTAATTCATTACTTGGCTTTCAGTGTTCAAATGTTCCCATTCTATAGATCAAACACATTTTGTGGTTATCTCCATATTGCTCAATAAATCAGAATCCCGTGTTAATAAAGTTAACAGCGTAGGCTTTGAAGTTAGAAAATGCTGTCAGGGCTGAACAGCTGCCTGGATGTAAGCCAGTTTCACTGTTGTGAGACAGAAACATGACTCGAGCTCTTAGACTCGGCTGAATACAGAGCCACACTACCCGGCTGCCACGGCCTCTACTGCAGGGTCCCTCTGAATATCAGCTGTCCTCATCTTATCTACATGAACTCAGCCACCATGAAGAGGAAACTGAGTTTGTATCCACAGCTTTGTTTATTACTGATGATTATAGTGATTTAAAATATTTACAATTCCTAAATATAAATCAGTGTTAGCCAGCGTGACACGACTGTGCTAACAATCTCACCACCATGCACAATAATATATTTTGAAGTCACTACAAATGCTTTAAGCAATCTGACGTTTACCAAACAAGCTAACTCTCTGAAGTAGTAATTAAGGGCGTATGACTTCACTTACTCAAAGTTCAAATATATGAACAAGCCTCTGATAATAAGGACTCTACTGTTTTGCCTAAAGGCTAACTGTGAACACTGCTGCCTTTGCAGGCATCGATATCGACATCAGTGCATTCTTTGTTTACGTTCTTGGCAGCCGGTCTCTTTGATGCATGATGGAGAGGGAACAGCAAATTACTTTCATAGATTGTGTTTACGACAGCAAACACCCCTTGTCATTTTATGGGCACCAGTTACCTCATAGCGCTGCCAATCCCATACCTGGAACACCTCACCCAAGAGGCGCCCAGGAGGCCTCCAATTCAGATGCCTGAACCAACTGGCTCCTTTCGATGTGGAGGAGCAACGGCTCTCTTCTGAGCCCCTCTCAAATGGCTGCACTCCTCACCCTATCTCTAGGGGAGAGGGCAGCCACCCTGTGGAGGAAGCTGATTTCTGCCGCTGCTATCTGTGGGGGGACAGAGATTGAACTCAACAGTTGTACTTTCACATTCAGCTCTCTCTTCACCACGAAAGACTGGTGCAGCGTTCGCACCACTGCAGACGCAGCCCACGTGAACAAGACCCGGAGATACTTAAACTGCTCCCCCTGGGGCAGCAACTCATTCCTGAGCCGGAGTGGGCGCTCCACCCTTTTCCAGCTGAGGATCATGTCTTCAGACTTAGAGGTAATAATTCTGCACCGCTTAATCCACAAAAAGCAGAGTAGAGACTCTGAGGCCGAAGCCTTCCACCACTTGGCTACGCCTAAAAGGTCAGCCCTGGTGGAGTTCAACACCCACAGCAAACAAATCTGACTCATTGCTGGCAATACGGACCAAGCTGTTGTGATGGTTGTACAGGGACTGAATGGCCCACGACAACAGGCCAGACACCCCATACTCCTGCAAGAACAAATGTTTCTTGTGTTGGTTACTTCAGTTCAATTAATTCAGTTGATTCTATTCCATTCAATTCAGTTTATATAGCAACAAATCATAACAGACAGTCGCCTCAAGGGGCGTTGTATTGCAGGTGAAGACCCTACAATGATTGAAGAGGAAACCCAACAGTTAAAACGACCCCCTATGAGCAGCACTTGGTGACAGTGGGAAGGAAAAACTCCCTTTTAACAGGAAGAAGCTGAAATCCATCATGGACAACCCCCACCACCCTCTGCATGAGACCGTGGGTGAGCTGAGCAGCTCCTTCAGTCAGAGACTGAAACATCGTCGGTGCAGGAAGGAGCGCTTTCGTCAGCTCATTCATCCCAACAGCAGTGAGACTGTACAACGCATCATGATGTCAAATCACTTGGACACTTTTACCTCCACTTCCATTACCCTCGACATACAACAACATACATCCTAATACATACATACTTACAAATACATACAGCTATTACACTGACTCCAGTTGCATACTGTGTATGTTGACTGGCTACATATATAATTTGAGAGGTGATATCTGTAAAACTGTATATAGTGTTCTTTGACGTACTTGTGTGCATATGTATATGTGTATTGTTGTATATATCTTATTTATATAGCATTTTTCCCTTCCTTTCTATTTTATTTAATTTAATTGG
>VUQK01039315.1:12276-26020 GCA_015106715.1 Bujurquina vittata
CATCCAATGCTTTGCATTGTGCTTGGTGATGAAAGGCTTGGATGCAGCTGCTCAGCCATGGAAACCCATTCCATGAAGCTCTCCACACACTGATCTTGAGCTAATCTGAAGGCCACATGAAGCTGGTGACCTCTGCTCACTATGCACTTCAGCATCTGCTGACTCCATTCTGTGATTTTATGTAGCCTACCACTTCATGGCTGAGTTGCTGTTGTTCCCAGTCACTTCCACTTTGTTACGATACCTCCAACAGTTGGCTTTGGAATATTAAGCAGTGAGGAAATTTCTGGACTTGTTGCACAGGTGGCATCCTATCACAGTACCATGCTGGAAGTCACTGAGCTCCTGAGAACGACTCATTCTTTCACATGTTTGCAGAAGCAGTCTGCATGCCCAGCTGCTTGGTTCATACACCTGTGTACATGGAAGAGATTGGAACACCTGAATTCAATGATTTGGATGGGCGAGTGAATACTTTGGGCAATATGGTGTAGATTAATTTAAATAATCAACATTCCAAATCTACAATGGACAGTGACAAGAATTGGGAAGAAACCTGCTAGACGAGAAAAGACGGGATGTTGAGCTGGAGGTGGCAAAACTGAAGATATTAAGATTTTCATTCAGATTGACCAGAATGGACAAGATTAAAAATCAGAGGGACCGCTCAGGTCGAGTGGTTTGGAGATCAAGTTAGAGAGACAAATGATAAATGTTCACCTCTCCACTGATGGGATCTGGTGGCTCAGGTGGATTTTGGATAGATATCATTAGTTCTCAGTATCCTCACAATATCCAGTGAGTGAATAATGGTGTTCTATAGACTTCCACAGACCTGGAGGCTCAGTCTAAAAGTGTCTTCAAACAGCCCTGTTTGTCCTGCACCTTTTTTTTACTTTAATTTGTCACCAAAGATAAATTGTTTGGGTTCTAAAACTCAGCTGAATGTTTTAATATAAAGGCATTAAACTCATTTAGCCACCTAGCATGGTTGCTTTGTGGCCATTTTATACGTATTGCTTTTATTTACTGACTGATGTATATTTGCTGTTTGTTCATAGCATATTTTTAGGCTGTTATCTCACAATGGCCGAGCAGCTGATTGGAGACACTTGAAAAATCCAGGAAGCCTTTGGCTCTAGAGTTTAAGTATGAGTGGGCGCTCCAACCATCCATCCATTCTTTTCCGCTAATCCTTTTCAGTGTTGTGGGATGCGTGGGAGACGTCTCCCATTAATTAAAGTTAGGCTGTTTCACTTCACTGCAATAGAAAAACCTCTGAGGTGTGAGTCAGAGGTCAGCAACAGGCCGTGTTAATTTTCCCTTGTGGCAACCTTCATACCAATCTCTGAGATTTGCTCTAATTCAATTTTATTTATATAGCCAAGTTCACATCAACAGTCGCCTCAAGGCCCTACAATATTAGAAAGACACACAAACAATCACACAACCCCCAATGAGCAACACAAAGATGTGTGACTACTAGTGGTGCTCACCATCAGATGTGCAGCTAGTAGTTATATTTATATACACCATTCCTGTATATAATCCTGTAATGCGTCCCTGCATGAAGCTGATCAGAGTTCCTGTACTCTCTGACTGAGGGCAGAACAAATGTCTGACTGGCTGATATTCAGGCCTCTTTCAGCCTGTGATGAAGGGTCAGAGGGCTCTGCTCAGTCACGAGTTATTTTAGGAGGATACTTTCACTGAAGCGTCACCAGTGGACCGTGGTGATGGTGAGATGGACGCTATTTAAACAGCTCCGAGGTGTTCATCATCAGTCGGCCGCAGAAGCGAGCTCGGATTCAAGGTAAGGAGCCCCTTCACTTTTAGGAGTTGAGTAGTTTTCTCGCAGGTATTGATGCAGGGACTTTACTTATTCCAGTTTTTACTGTTGGAGCTACATTTACCCCGACATGTTTGTTTTACACAGCAATGAACAGCTGGAGGCATTTCGGTGTGAAATGTGGGATTCCTCTTGACAATATTCAGACATTTGTAAAGGGAAGGAGGAGGCAGCGCAGCTTTTGTCTGTCTGATGTGTCAGTAAAGCCTCTGTTCCTGGAATATCACATACCAGTCCTGTGACGTGATGGGCAGCCTCTGATATGAGTGGAAACTGGGATGTCAGACAGAAGGCCACGAAGGGCAGCGCTGCTATTTCTGAGTAAATGTTAGGATGGTTCTTAGAGTAAAAGTTGACATGTCCCCTGTAGGACATGCTTGCTCCCCAATGGTCGTCCTTCTTCTCTTTTGGGTGCTGTTTGTTGTGTTTTTTTTCTCTTTGTTTGTGTGTATGTGTGTATTTTACAACAGAGCAAAGGTGTTTGGCACAACAGAGTCTGCAGAGGATCATTTTGGTTGTTTAATTAAATGCTTTAGACAGAACAGTGATTTCTTTTTGTTTAAGTGGGGAAATTAAAATGATTACTTATAGAATTACTGTTGGCTTTTTAATAGACTATAACCTCACACATATAATTTGTGTGAAGTAGGTTTTCTCTATTTAAAACATAAATGAGACAAATGACTTTGCAAGTTTAACCAAAGTTCTTCTAAAAGCAAGTTTTGCCACTTTGGGGCAATCATGGAACACCTCAGTTACTAAATCATTATCTGTGACATTTACTGTGGTCAGCGATAAGCTCATTACTTACACAACTGCAATAAAATGTACAAAGCTCTTTTCCATATATGAAGTGAGAACATCATCAGCCCATCCTCATATTAAATGATTGATTATAATATAGGGTTGAATACCATTTGGTACCATTAATACAGGCATCGCTTTATTCATTTTTATTCATTCTTTAAGATGCCAAACTGGGGAGGAGGTGCCAAATGTGCAGCCTGTGAGAAGACCGTGTACCACGCAGAGGAGATCCAGTGTAATGGAAGGAGCTTCCATAAGACCTGCTTCATCTGCAGTAAGCAAACCCACACTGTCCCAGCAGGCTGTCATGGTGGATCAACAGTGTTATTTTGCTTTTCCTTCACCCTTGCATATCCCATTTGGACATATGACTATAAACTGATACAGCCACAAGTCTTTAATCAGATCTCACAGCTACATGAACACCTCACATAGGTTTACTGTCCCCTGCACAAAGCAGACACTCTCTTTAGCTGGTTAGGAGCCCATGTGTCTGCTGGATTGTTCCAGTGGGAGCTGTCAAAGGCCTCTGTGATAAGCTCATCTATCTGCTAAGTGTTCATCTTTTCTTGAACTTTCACCTCATGTTCCCCTCTCATTCTACAAATAGAAACACAAGACATCAGAGTATGCGTAATGTTACTGTTGACTGATAAAACTAGCTAGGTGGGAGCTTTATTTCACGCCCATTATACCACCATGACATTCTACTGAAAACATGTCACCCAGCCTCGTGGTCAGTATGGTATGGTGTTTGTGTTTCCTTCACACAAGTGAGCTGCAGAAAGGGGCTGGACAGCACAACAGTTGCAGCGCACGAGTCTGAGATTTACTGCAAGTCCTGTTATGGCAAGAAGTACGGGCCAAAAGGCTACGGATATGGGCAAGGAGCTGGAGCTCTGAGCTCTGATCCTCCTGGACAGGATGCAGGCCCTCAGCCTCACGAGTGAGTGTTCATTACAGGCTTTCATTAAAGGCCAAATAACCTTAAAATACCTACTTTAGGTAAGAAAGTTACAAAAACAAAAAAACAAATTAGTGTTTCTTTTCTAGCTCCAACCCACGACCAGCCTCATCAAATTCCACTGCCAATAAATTTTCCCAGAAGTTTGGAGGCTCAGATCGCTGCTCTCGCTGCTCCAAGGCAGTCTACGCAGCAGAGAAGGTGATGGGAGCAGGGAAGGTAAGGGCCATCCTTCCCTAGTTTATAATGTGTAATATTATTATTCTTAAATATAAAGTTGATTGCTGTTGCCTGACAGACTGGCAGCAATTTCAATTCAGACCTCATATCTCTAGATAGTCTCATCAAAGTTAAAGTTTTTAATGCTTTATACTGTTGTTTTCATTCATTGAGTACACATAAAAGTACAAGCAAGAAAATACCAAAAAAAACCCAAACCAGTCAGGCTGCACTCTCCAGTCCAGTTTACAATGAAATCAAAGCCAAATACATGTTATGCATCAGCTTTCTGCTATTTTCTAACCAGATTCCTGAATCACAAGACAACTCTTTCAGTATGAACTTATTCCATTTTCTTCTGAACTCTTCTCCAGTTTAAGGGTTGAGGAAATGCTGGAGCCGATCCCAGCTGTCATAGGGCGAGAGGCAGTGTGCATCCTGGACAAGATACCAGTCTGTTGCTCTTGTTAACTATCAGTCAGCCTGGCTTGGTTAACCCCCCACCTTCAAAAGCACCTAAGAAACACAAGGACTCTACAGGGCAAGACTCTTACTGTGTAACATGGGTGTATTAAGAATTAATAAGATTCAGGTTTCCTTTGTTACATCCGTAATTCATTTTTTACGTGTATCTATATAGTTGGTATGCATATATTTGTGTTGCAAGTCCAAATTAAGATGTTGGTCCACCTCATTGATGTGTGACTCCATTTCTGCAGGGTTACATTATGTAGTGCACTTTGTTAATAATAATCATTCCTGTGTGTCTTTAGCCGTGGCACAAAACCTGCTTCCGATGTGCCCTGTGTGGTAAAAGCCTGGAGTCAACCACAGTGACAGATAAGGACGGGGAGCTGTACTGTAAAGGTACACACACACACACACAATGCACCCCCAGCTTAATGTTACATATTAACTCAGTTAATTCTCATTTTCTCTGCAGTTTGCTATGCCAAAAACTTCGGCCCTAAAGGATTTGGACTGGGGAACGCTGCCATGCTGGATGAGCCGCAGTAAAAGCACATCTGATTTTAATAAACCTCCTGCTCATCACGCCTTTACCTTTACCTTTACGCTGAATTATGTTGTAACACATAATAGATGCTTCATCAGCACTTGTTTAAACTGACACTTATGTTGAAAACTGGCTACAGTGTTCTTGTGATGATTCAGTACAGAATAAAACTATTTTGTTACAGTAAAATGGATTCTAATGCAGTTTATTTAGGAAAAAAAGCTTTTATCCTGAAAGACTGAGAGCAAAGAATAACAGTCCATGCAACACATATGAAAGTTTTGATGATCACAACTGCCAAAGACATCACCCTCCCCTGCCTAAATGTATCCCCTCCACTGTTATTGTAACTTCTCCTGTTAAAGTGAATTACTGCTAAAATCTTATTTGCACTAATAATTCTGTGCACCCGCTAATTAGAAAAATCAAATGAGCAAATGATTAACAAATGCAATGAATTATCAATTATGTGTGGGCAGCCATGCAGGTCGAGACTGGATGACTTGTCAAACTAATAGTTTGCGTAACAGCGGTTATCTCACATTATTGAATTAGCAGAGCTGACAACACACAGAAACACATTCACCTCTGTTCATTATGTTAATATAATTTACTGTAAGCTGCAGTAAATTTGAGAAGGTTCTTAGACGTAAGGATTTAGGCACAATTTCCCAGACCCGACCTGGACTAAAAACATCTTTCAGTAGAGATTGGTACTGAAGTGTTTTTTTCATGACTAAGCTTAATCCAACTAGCTGATGGTGTTCAGATTTTGCTGAGACTGCTGAGGATGTTCATTCAGACTTAAAACAGATGCAATCATTAATAAACCTGCAAATTTTGATTAGGAGGCGTCCTAGACAGGTGTCAGAGTAGTGGCTCTACTCTCAGCCCCTTCCTGAATGACCCAACTCCCCACTCTGTCTCTAAAGCAGGAAGCTCATTGCCCATGTTCTCATTCTTCTGCGAAGTACCCACAGCTCATGGCTGTAGGTGAGGGAAGATAAACAGCTTTGCTTTTACGCTCAGCTCTCTGTTCACAGCAGAATGTGGCAGCATCCAGATCACTGCCAATGTACTGGATGTTTTTCTCAGAATTGCAGTCTTCCTCTAACCCTACTTTCTGAAACTGGCTGAGTAAAATGTATCTAGTAACCACTTTAAATGTTAATATCTCAGCTGCAGTGTGAAAAATATTTGCCATAAGCTGTGGTTCAAAAATACCTTCCTGCCCTTTAGTTATAAGCAGGTAGTCTTCAGTGAGTTTTTAAGTAGAGTGGTAAAGCCCGAACTGTGAGGTAACCACTTTCTCAAAAAGCTTGTAAAGTCACCGGGAGCCTGTGATCAGAATATTTATTTCATTTATCTTTTTTTACCCAATTTAGCACAGTAGTACTTGTGGTGCAGCTCTCGTGGCCTCTCCAACCCCAGCCCGCCCCTGAATGTCACGGTATTAATACTATGCTTCCTCCCCCCTCCTCTGAAATTTGAGGAGGTGGGTGCTTAAAGTCAGATGTGTGCCTGAGGAAAATGTATAAAGAATATCCCGTCTCAATTAAATTACACTCAGCAAAAAAAAAAAAGGCTTTTAGAGCAAAGTGAGCACAAATCTTTTGGCTCAGAAAAAGAAACCCAAGTAATACACCTAGAAAATCTACTTTAGACAATTCTGGCTTAAACCCCCCCCCAAAACCCATAGTAGTATTTATTTGCCTTATTTGCTATATTTAGGACCCCCAAATCCACTCAGAACTAGTTAAAAGGACAGACACAACACTGTTTTATTGACTATTTTTATAGTGGTCATTTGTATTAAACACATGCAACTTTTACAAAAGTCATAAAACCAATTGTTCACACATACAAAGATAATTTTTTTTTTCAGAACAGATAATAAAAAATAGTTTTTATGTGTTCATAAAAACAGCACAAAACTTCAATCACAATGTAGGCCTCTAAAGGTTCTGTTTTCCTTTCACTTCCTCTGGTCAAGTATAAGGCAGCAGCAGTCTGTACAAACAGCAACTCAATCAAATATCTACAAGTTGCTTTGCATGTTCCCAACTCTAAATGTTGAAGTCTCTTTCCACAAGCAGTCACCACATAAAAAAAAAACCCAAAATAAATTAATACAGTCTGTGCTTTTGGCCCAGAATCACTACAAGAGTCTGACCCTTGACCCTGAGCATGGGGAAGAGAGGAGGTCAGACCATGTCGGTGTGTCCAAACACATGCTGCTGGCCGGGTGGGAATTGCTGCGTCCAGTCAATGATGGCGGGTTTAAAGAGTCCACAACAGCGCAGCTGGAAGAATGACACCAGGTTCCGCACCACGCCCAGACTGTAAACACACAATTAGAGAAGACCGAGTCAGCACTTTGATTTGGAACATAGTGGATGAGTGATAAATCAGGGTGACTGCACAAAGAGACAGTGCACGTGATTTGACAGTAAACCATAGAAAGCCCATGCGCACCAATATATATACTTGTTTACCAGCAGAAAAATGTGCAAACAGTGTAATTTGGGCACAGTCTGGATGCCGCCAACAATAAAGCAAACACAATTTGTGAATATAAAGTAATATGATAAAGATAAGCAGCACCACATGCAACTCACTTGAATGGATTCTGTCTAAGAGAGACAGATTGCCGGAATTTCATCTGTTGATGTGTTAGATTTGTTCGCTCTGCTGTGGTCAGTCCCAGGAATGCAATCTGCTCCAACATGCACACAAGGAAAAAAAGCCACTTAAAACAAGGTATACAGTTTGTTGAATGAAAAACAAATGAAAACAGGTTATAAAACCAGAGGCACTGGACCAACAGGTCTGGCTTCTCTCACTGCTCCCGCTGAACCCTGGTCAACTTCAACCACTTGTAAAAACTTCCATGGCTAAATCTGACTGTTTCCATAATCTAATATTTTAAAGTGATAAAACTATTTTTTTTTTAAAAAAACTTGGATTTTCCTGGTTTTGATTATGATTAATTTATGGTGAATTCTGCTGACTATATATAGTTATAATACAGTGTGTGTATACAATTTTCAGTCTGGTTTTGGAGACAGAGAACATGCATTATAGAATATATGTAGCCCTAGAGACCTATTAACAAAATGCAAACAATGGGTCACCTGGTAGAGCTGCAGCAGCAGGATCAAACTAGACCAACTAGTATGATAGGTAACCAGCAGGAAGATGCAGAGCAGCCAGGGAGAGCAGCCTACCAAGGCAGACACTGAACCCCACAGGCCCTGCTCCTCATAATGCAGCACACAGTGAGTGGACCAGTCTGAAAGGAATGCACACAGGCATGTTCATCCAGTGTGAATGGAAAAGTGTGTCAGAAGCTGTGGTTACACTATCTGTCACAGAACTCACACATGAGGCAACCGTAGAACATCCAGGCTCCCATCAGCACAAGAGAGAACAGAAAGAGGATGAAGTAGTGATGGTTCCTCGCACCTGGGGGTGGGGGTGGGGTAATTAAAAATCAGATCATGATCAACTTAAAAGTTGCACATCTAAATTAATAAGGTGACACTTCAAGTAGGAGTATGTCAAAAAGTCCAGTCACTTCCTTGGGCACTAACAGAAAAGTATTATACCCTCCAATAATTTTAAACAACTGGAGGTCAGTTTTCTAATGTATCCCTTAATTTGCAATTGCACTAGGTCTATCAAAAAAAGAGATCAGTTTGTGGAAAATGTCCCAATTACTCTGGACTTTATATTCATTCATGTGAAAAACGACTTCCTTTAATAGATTATCTAAAAACACTGCTTAACGTGTCCACCAGTGTTCTGTCTGGTTGATCAAAACCTCTAATACAATTTTAATGCTTTATATATAAAACGAATTACGTTTTTAAATTTCATGAATATTTTGGTAAACATTAGAACAATCTTTTCATGAACTTGGGTGAAAAAATACCCTCAAGCAAAAAACCTGCTGTTACATAGTTTTAAAGTTAGTTTTACCGATGCAGCTGTTGGTCCAGATGGAGTGGTGGTCCTGCTTTGCCACACAGGCATCACAGCTGAAGCAGTGATTGGCTCTCATCGGCTTCTTTATCTGTAAAACCGTGTTATAAAATAGTATCAGCTGTCATGCTCATTTAAAAAAAAAGTTTAAAAAAAAAAAAGTTTGCAGGTGTGTGGCCTCACCATGCAAGACGTGCACAATATCCTGGGGTCCAGACAGCCGGCTTCAGCTAACACCAACACGTTCTGGCACCACAGAAACAAAACTTAACTCAGCTGTTTCTAAAACGTTTACATGGAAGAAAGTATCATTTGGTTTCTAAAACTCTTGAGACCTTCTCACCATTTTCTTCTCCTCTTCAGTCGCTTTGATGAAGCCAGGGTCTGTCCTGCAGGTGCGGAGGTAGTAGTACAGTAGAGCAGTGGCATTCAGAGTGAACAGTACCTGCACTGTGGCACTAGGCTGATGTGGAGTTGCAAGTTAAGAATACCTCTGTTCAGTTTTTCATCGGAATATGAAACATTTCCTCAAAATGAGGGAAACGCAGCTGAAAACAGTCACGTCCTGTTTCTGTTTGCTGCTGATATAACTATCCAGCTCTCTTACTACAGAAAAAATACCCTCAGAGAATCTTATGGCGTAAAAATATTATCTGCATTCATGATCCTTGCTTATGCTTTCATCTGATATTCCATGATATAAAGATCGAACATGGATATGCTTTTTTCCTATTTAAAACTGTGCATATAAGAAAAACACTTCCTGAGCGCATAATGAACTAAAGAAAGAACCTGCCTTGAAAATGCAATGCATTCTGGGCTTTTTACTCCTTCAGTGTGTGTAGAAAAAGAACTTGTGACAGACTGACCTCACACTCACAGCTGAAAATGAGGGATTAAGAGAAAGAGATGAAGAGAAATCCCCACCATGCAGTGAAACAAACCCTGACTTGGATTTAGCTTTAGAGTGTGGTTTTGTTTTATGAAAGGATATCTGGCAGGAACCAGAGGCACCAGGTGACAATCATCCAGAAGACTGAAGCCATGAGACCTGAAGCTTGCATGTTGGACTGAAAGTCTGAGACCGGGAAATTCCTGTTTCACACAAACAGTTCTTAATCAATTACTAACACACAGGTTTGCATAACAGTAGAGTACATTCTTGGCTCAGTGAAAACGTGTCCTCACCTTGCGGCCAGATTAACCACACCTATCACACAGGCCAGCAGGATCCCTTTGAGTAACCAGGATTCTGAGTTCATATCAATTATTCCACCAACACTTCCAAACAAGGCAGTGCAGAGTAAAAACTGCAAGAACACCTGGAAAATACAAAGAGGATTACATTAGAAGAAGAGCCCGATTTCTAGCAATCACCGTGGATTTTTAAGTGTGTTAACAGGAGTTTGAAATGTGTCATTTGAGACAAACATACCCTGTATCTGTTCACGACCCGCAGGCAGCGAGAGTTGGAGCGAAGCCTCTCCTGTTTGACATGGTTGAGCATGTGGATGAGCAACGGGCTGTGCACTTGGTGGGCTAAACCAATGGGTGTGTGACCCTAAAGAAGAACCATTAAGAACACCATGAACATATGAAACATCGTTGGTGCAGTTTAAAAGTGGGCATAATTGTGATTCTTTAAATTCACTGTTCACTTTGGGTATATGAGCTCGACTGTCAAATGCAGAGCAAAACTCTGATTCATAAATCCCGCTGAGCCCCTGCTTCACTGCATGTGCTAAACTCAGATTTAAAGTCAAAGACAAACCTTTCTCTTTCAGCAGATAAATGAAGAAACAACTTGTTTATTGTCAAACTATGGACACACGCAAAGCTGTTTAGAGACATGCAATGAGCAAAACTAACGGCTTCACATATCTGTTAAAGTGATTCTGCCATTATAAAATGGGTCACTTTGCAGTTACTGCTCCTGATACCTTTACATGTGATTAGACAGGTCAGCAGGTGACCTATGAAGCAGGAGGTCAGATTTTTCTTACTAAAATAGAAAAATGGCAAAATAAGGACTTTATAAGATAATAAGGACAGTGCACAGATGTCCACATGTCCTGGTTAAAATCCAGAGTGTGTATTTGTGTATGAATTCATGTTACAATCCACTTTGTTTTTTTGTGTCCTTGCTTTCATTCCCCATTGTACAACACCAATTTTAAGGAACTACTTTTAGAAACTACACGTGGCTGTATGAACATGCACATCGTTGATGTTTTCTCTATACTTGCTGTTAAACCTTTACATGAAATATGTGGAATGTGAGCGCATCAGTGAGATTTTTCTGCTCATGTTACTGCTGTTCAGGACATTCTCCAATAAATCTTTGTTTTTTTAGTGATGCAGCAACTCAGATCCATGAGAGCCGTGCAAAGGCAACAACTAACATTAATGTCCTATTTTAGTATGTTGTATTGTTCTGCATGCCTATTCATTATTCCACACGCAAGCATTTAGAGTTTAATAATGATGAAAGCAAGTAACTTTATAACTGTTACTAGGTCTGATCTAGAAAGACGGCCACCTTGACTATTATTTAATAGCAATCAGGGAGCTCTCACAGGGAACAGACCGACACAGAGGATGTTAGGTTACACACAGAAAAATAAAACTTTTATTTATTCCAACATTATGCACTTATGTGTTAGAGTGACAGACACGGTATGAGTGTGTATGAGTGAAGCTCACGTTAATGTTTTCTGCATCCACACTGGCCCCAGCCTCCAGCAGGATGTGGGCAGCATCTACATTTCCTGCCAGCACGGCGCAGTGCAGCGGAGTGTTCCTGTTCACTTTGTCGACAGCACCCACAGAGGCGTTATTTTTAATTAAAAAGTTTGTGGGTTCAGGCCTGTGGCAGGACAGCACGTTATTTTTTCATAGCACATTTTGTCAGCAATGCACTGTCAATGCAATGTCAGCAATCAGAGAATTCACCTCCAATTTATATTAGATACTAAACAGCCTCAACTTACCTCAAACTGTAATTAAAGTCTGTTGTAATACATATTTTTACATCTGAGGATTTATTTTAATAAATCACCAAAAACACCAACAAATGCACTATAAAACAGTGCAAATATCTTCATAACAAGTCAATATGAAATCAGACATCTTTCTGGAAAAGTAAAAGATTATGCTCATTTATCAAATCAAATCAAATCAATTTTATTTATACAGCGCCAATTCACAACAAATAGTCGCCTCAAGGCGCTTTGTATTGCAGGTAACACTACAATACTGCAAATGGAGGTGCTTACCCAATAATCTTCTGTGCAGCTAACATTAGTGGTGTCTGTCCATTGCAGTCAGGCCCATCGACTTCCTGGAGACAAAAAAGAAATTGAGAAACAAAACCACAACTTGCACTAAGTGAGGAGCAAATGAATTATAGAAAAAGTGTGTCGCAGAGAGCAAGAGTGAAGTATACAGTGAAGTGCATATCTGACCTGTCCCTTTGCTATAAGATAAGCTGCTATTGCCATATGTTGGAAGAGGATGGCGAGGTGAAGAGCGCGGTAGCCCTCTCCATCTGCGACAGAGGGGTCTGCTCCATATCTCATTAGCTGGATTGCCATGGGGAGGTGGCCCTGTCTGATTATTGAAGCAAACACATGCAGGTTTATAGTAGCAATTATGGAAAAGTCATGAAAAACACAGCAAATTAGTTGTGAAACAGCTATGCGGTTGTTCTGAGTATACACCGCCAAAGTGCACAATCTCTTCTAATGCAGGTAAACTTTGACCAGTGGTGATTCAAGTAAAATATTGCATATGCAAAACAACACAAAGCAGCCCAACCTAACCTTAGCCGGCACCGACATATAGTCACCTTATGGCCCAATGAAGTGGAGTAGAGTTGAGGTCTCCCCCAAGCTGGTCTACTATTGCCCCTTTGGAAATAAAATACCTAAGAGAAAACACAAGAGGAGAGATGCTTAGTGAACCAGTATCTAAACAAAGATCACAGTTCAAAACAATTTAGTTGGTGAATGTTTGTGAATGACAAGGGCTTCTGCAATAATTACACATAAAATGCAATCTCATCATCTGTCACAGTTATAAAAAACCACAACCTCGCTATTACAAAAACAGCTACACTTTCAATTCCTTCATTAAACACAGTGAGAAATTTTTTGCAGTGTGATAAAGCCTTCACCAAAACCAGCTTGGAGTCAGGTGTTCCAATTATTGACTGGAACAGAACATTATAAAGGTGCAAAGAATCAGAAAAGGCTGTAAAAATATTCCAGCAATCTGCCTGTTCACTGAGCCACAACAAGACAAACTGACGAAAAGAAACACACAAACAAACTTAATTTAATTAAATAAAAAAATGGAGGAAATTCAGGACTGTTGTCATTTTAAGTGTGGGCACCCCACACAACGGGCAATGCTTTCTAATGTGTCCACTGTAAGAATGATGTCAGTGGACGGACATGGTCATTGGTAGACAGAGATGACGTCTAAAGCCCTTACTTGACCAGCTCCAAGCGGTTGTTGATAGCAGCCCAGTGCAGCAGAGTGACGTTCTCTTTGTCTGGCTGCCTGACATCATATCCAGCTTCCACCAGCTCCTTACAGCGCTCCAGGACTCCAAACCTGTGGGAAGCACACAAAGAAAAACAAGCATTACATTCTCCACAATCATACCAAAGTTATAAACTTCACAGTGCTCCAGAATCAAATCATATCTAAAAAGTGGGACAAAACTATTGGCAAACTGAGGAGATGCAAAAAATTTCTACACAAAGTTGGTGAACTGGAAGAAAAATTTGACCTGTATGCTAAAAAGGAAAAGCAAGTTCCTATAAAGAAACTTTTAGAATGTGGTTAAAAAAACACCCCCACCCCCCCCCCCCCCCCACAAGTGGAAAAGAAAAGGACCCCC
>VUQK01039317.1:0-15018 GCA_015106715.1 Bujurquina vittata
ACAGATAAAGGTTGATAAAGGCCGAAGCGAGGACCGGGGATGGGAGCGGTTAGACAGCGGAGGATTTCGCTGTCACTTTTTGGGGAAAAAAAAGGTCATTATGGGGGTTTGAAAATACGCTAAATTAGCAACACTGTGCCCAACCCCGCGGTCTGCACTAACCTCGCGAGAACTGCCATCCAGGCTACTGCAGGTGGCAGTTCTCGCGAGGCTACTGACAGAGTTCAGTTTGGAGCGGCAGGAATAATTTTTTTAAAATTATTATATTAAAATACGGGAAATTTACTTGAAAATAATAAAACGGGAGGATGTCTGGAAAGAGGGGTAAAATACGGGAGTTTCCCAGGCAAAACGGGAGACTTGACAGGTATGCATTTTAAATAACCTTAAATGTAAAAGCTGATAGTTAAATAAGTGTTATTTCATAATTATATGATTTATAATCCGATTAGTCGACTAATCGTTTCAATAGTCGATGACTAATCGACTATCAAAATAGTCGTTAGTTGCAGCCCTATTCCCCGGCTTCTGATGTAACCAGCATTTTATTCTCCTCTTCCTCAGGATCCTCTTGGAACCCAACCCCCGCCTTAGGTTCAAGATTTCGGGAAGACTGGTGTATATGATGACATGCAGTTGCCTCTGATTCTTGCTCAGCCCTTGTTGAATTTTGGTCTCTAATGCGAGGAATAAACTTTGTCTACTTGCATTTACTGTTCGTGTCGGTTTTCGCCTTTGAGTCCTCTTTGGTGAGCTACGGCGTACACCGCGTAACATATAAATGTACTAGATTTGGGTTTATTAGTAAAATAATACATGAGAACAGTACCAAGATAAATCTGTTTGCACTAGTCATAGTCACCACCCAGATATCTGGCCCGGAAAATTAAAAAAGAAAAGAAAATTACATCCCGGTTGTATCAAGACAATCAGACGACCGCAGGTGTGGAGTTCGTAGTGTCCCAGGGTATCAGACGACCATTTGCTAATGCTAATAGCCACAGCCACTTGCTAAATGTGGTCGGACTGGTGATATTCTCAGCCCGGCGCGACAGCGCCTTAGCCCATCGAAGTGCCGGGCAATCGACTATTGGCTTGAACCCTCATAACCTCCTCTCTCTCTCTCTCACACACACACACACACACGCACCATTTGTGGAGCTATTAATAAAAGCTTCCCAACAAGTCTTCAAAGCATCTACCTTATAAAATGCCAGACTGGACATATTAAGAGAAGCCAAAGCATCATCGTCTGAGCTTTTCATTGATGCCCCCCTTTGATTGACTTCACCGCTGTTTGAAGTCAAGTAAAAAAAGACTCTTGCAAACATACAAATAAAAGTTGTTGGTGAAGCGGGCATGAAATGCCTCTACTGCAGTAGGGCTGGTTGATATGGACCAAAAATAATATCACAATATTTTTTAGCTGAATGGCGATATACGATATATATGATATATTTTTTCTTCACCAAAGGTATAAACAAAAAGGCACTTCTGGGTCACACAGGCACATTTTTTAAACATTCAGCTGTAGATGTACATGAGCATTTAAATAATAATGCTTCTCAAATAAATTAATGCTTTTTTCCTCTATAACAAAACACTCACAGCTCTGCTATTAAAATTTAAACAGAAACCTACTGAGCAAAAACAGCAAAAGGCTGATTATTCTTTAAAAACCAGTCTGCAGTGAAGTAGACTTCACCAAATTGCTTCCTCCTGTACAGCCTACTGTACTGTGATACTGTACTGTACTGTGCAAATAAACATGTTAACAGACTGAATGAACAAAATTCCATCCTTCAGTTAGAAAGTTTTACGCGAGCTAAGTTAAATCCACAGACATATACGCTGACGTATCACAGCAACAGGCCCACCTGCTCAATGAGGGGTCTACATCACGAACACATGAAAAAGACTCACTTCCGTTATTAAAGTCATGTGACTTACAGTACAACCCAACAGCCAGGTACTCTTGGGGGTCCAGGCAACGCCAAAGTGTAAGAATGGACGCAGTATAAAGACACAAAACACGGCGACAGCAGAGGATTTCAGGTTTCCGGAACGTCACTGAAAAAACTAGCTACATTGGTCGCTAGTCGCTTTTTGCCACCCCCCCCCAAACAAACAAACAAATAAACAAAAAAAGGCACTAGGAGGAAAAGCCGCTAAATCTAGCAATAAAGTCACTAAGTTGGCAATACTGCATGACCCATGCGAGCATAATCCGCTGCGTGGTGGGGTGACGTATTTAAGCCATGAAATTAGCATATCATGATATAATTTATATAAGCCCTAATCTGCGGCCCCCCAACGTTAGCTTCCTCTATGCTTCGTTAGCTCTTTCGTGAGCTACTGCTGATATCATGAAGTAAACATGGAATGATGTATAACTTAAATGAACAAATTGACCCACAGGTCAGCACATTCACATTGTCAGTACCCAACCCAGATTTTTGAGTCAGGATCAAACCAATATCCGTTTTATTGCAGGCCTAGTAATAATCTAGTTAATTCAAAGTGAGTGAATGACCGTCCACTGTGGAGAATTTAGAACAGGTCCGATAAGAAATGTCTCCTGTTGTGTGCTAAATGAGAGAAAAACAAGAATCATGTGTGAAAACAGGCACTGACACACATGCTAGTTGATATACTAGTAAGAGTAACTGCATGGAGCCACACAATTCCCCTTTGTTAAGAAGCCATTTCAGACTTTCCACATATTCTGATGGGCTTCCTGGCAGCATTTCTATTCAGCAACAAATACTGAGTTTCTCTTAGATTTACCATTTCCTCCTCATTAGGAAGATGTATAAGCACCAGCGCCTAGCATGAATGCATTAAAGCAGTGAAACTACTGGAAAACACACAGAGCAGAAGAAACCGTCTGTGGCTATATATGCTTCTGTTAAGCAAATACTTCCCTCTAAAGATTTGTCTCTGAAGAAAATACTATGACAACACGCAGTATCCTGATAAAGGATATATACCATGAACACACACAATGCTTACTCATAAGACAGGAAAAGACAAATCAGACAGGGGCCTGCTGCAGAGGGATTTAATCTCACGAATGAAAACCAAGTGACTGACTCTCCACTCTCTTTCTTTGAAGGTATGACTGCCATGCACTCAGTAGAGCAGAAAAACACAGCACTCTGGATAGTTGCCATTTAATACACAAAAATACTGTTTATAAGACAGCACCAGAACAGCAGCGGTAGTATTATAACACAGTACTGACATTATTCATCAAGGTGCACTCTTATGTGAATGAAAATTGTCCCCCTCACTTCACATAAATCTTTCTACCTACTGCTCCCTATATGACAAAAAGCTAACTGGCTTTAAGGAAATGAGAAACATATTTGTGCTGCAGAAATATAAACATACCCACACAGACAAATTGACCGAAATCTAAAACGCAGAACTCTTTAAATAACTGCTGTCGTGTGACTCGTCATATTTACAGGGTTAGTGAACCTGCCTCTGGTAATATTCTGCTCAGCAGAAATGACCACAGCTTCACACTCACTTATATAGTGTATAAGTAAACTGAAAAACACTAGTGTCTGCTAGTAGATATCAAAATCCACTCACATTTTGACTCGAATAGTTGTACATTAAATGTGGCCAACTTCAAGTAGAAAAACATAAATGCAGTTGGTGTGCTCATAATTTACTATCACTGTTGTCATGGGAGGAAACAAGGCAAACAGCTAGGTTCAACGCCCTGAGCTTCCTGCACACAGTGCTTCCTGAGGAACCAAGGCTACTGCATAGAGGTGGAGATGGGGGAGGAGACTGTCAGAGAGAGGGTAGATGAGCATGTGAGGATGCAGTGTGCAAGCATATTTCTGGGCTCTGAAATGCAAAGGAAATGGTGGCTGAGGCAAAGTGGAAGCAGGAGAGAGGAGAGAGAACAGCGGGCTGGGATGTGGAAAGAGAGGGGACATGAGTGGAGATGAGCCAAATGTGTGAGAGAGCAGCATAACAGCGCACAGCAGGGCTGAGTTCAGCAGACAATATCATCTATCCAGGAATCGCAGAGGGTGATGTGATGAAATTAAACAGACATGTTGCACTTGAGTATGACTAGCATGTGTTTGTGATAAAACACCTACATGGAAAGCATAGCCACACAAGCTCAAATCAATTAAATAGAGGAAAACTGTATAGTGTTGGCACATAAGGGAAGAGAGTAAAGGAGAGAAGAAAGAGAAACGTTACTTTTTTTTCTTTTCTTTTTTTTACAGATCGAAAACTCCAGTGGAATGACGATACTCCAAATTTAGGACCTTTTTATTACACTGTTACAAAAGAAAAAAAAAACACTATCTTTACAATGGACCTACTATGCTGTTCATTATTTTCTGTCATCATTTATATATAATTACAATGGTAGATTCACATATTAAACATGGTCAAATTGTGGAGTCGGTGAATATATGAGTAATAAATCATAAATCTCGTTCTTTAGACTAATCTAAGCCCTCAATTTCAGAGTGTTTTTCTACTGTTGACTCTGTGTGATGCAAGTAAGACAGGGTATCCTTCATGGCAAAAGCAGACAGCTCTGTCTCCAAGCACAGAAGCCTCACACATTTACTGTTCAAATCTTGTGTTTGCAAGCTGCAGCCAATCACAACAATCAATCAGTAAACATGATCTTGAACAGTAAATCATTAAAAGCTAAAGCCCAAAAATAAAAGTATGCAGCAAAATATGACAACAACAGGTCTGTACTAAAAAAAATACAACATAAAAACTTGACATTTTTTTACAAATCCTTCTGCAAATGTTCTTACAAAAACACTGGACAATGGCACTCAATGGTCATACATTTTCCCTTGTTAAAAACAATTACGGGTTTGCCACTAATACCAAAGATTTGAGACACTGCCAAAAAAAAAAGGGGGGGGGGGTCACATATTGCTACACATGTCCAGGTGTTCTTTTTCAGAATGAATCCTTTTCTGCAGCAGATTCAAGCAAATAGTGAATTAAAGCAAACTGCACAGGTGCATATCAGTGTCAAAAACAGCTGTGCAACCTAAATGTACAATGTACTTTTAAAATATGCTTTTAAAAGGTTTTTTTAAATTTAATAGTTATTTAATAGGAAAAAAGATACAGTAATCATTAATATACATATATTAATATGTAATTACGTCTTCCAACAAACTGATGCTTTCTCATAAACTTTTAAAAATACATAGGAGTGGGCACTAGTTTGTGGAAGCCACTATGTTTTCACACAATATTTAAATATAGTAGTCCGGAAGGATATCTTCTTTCCAACTAATCATAATTTCTATATGTGGCCAGAGACCGGCCACATATGTAGTAAACCAGAGGTGGAGGAGAAGAGAAGTTTTAGACATTTGTGTGCCATTAAGGAATAATTAAATTCACGTCTGAACCTTCACTCAATATATGAAGGATTACACCTGCTTTATCATCTGAGAAGGGGTCCCCTTCAACAAAGAATCCAAAATGTGAAGGAAAGAGACAAAGCCCCCAGCATCTTAATAAAGTATCATCTTCTTCCTCCTTACCTCAAGCCTAATCTCCACAACTGAGGTCAGGGCTCTAACACAAAAACGTGGATACACATGCTCATTTATTCCTGATATTGTCGCCATTACTTAATGTCCACAGATTAGAAGTGTGACCCTGCTGTCTCCGGACAGATGACAAGAGCAGCCTAAACAACAACAGCTGACTGTAAGCCAACATTATGCCAACTAATGTTAGGCTTGAGTGTCCCAAAAACAAACGAACAAAAACCAGTTTGATTACATCCTCACTTCGTATCAAAATTTATTCACTAAGCCTCAGAGTCCCAGAATGTTACATCCATTTCAGGGACAGTTTCACTAATACCAGCTACCGGAAGCTAACAGTGCCAAAAACAGCAGCACATATCGACAGAAAAGTTCAGTATATCCTCAACAACTCACCACAGGGCCTGTGTGTGTGTGGGTGTATTGGGGCTAGATTCTTCAAATTTTAAATTTTTGTATTATGTATTGTATTTTATTAATTCTCTTATCACTCATACTTTTATTATTTATTTATTGTCTGAGGCACCTGGAAGGAATGCATTTTAAATTTTGTTGTGCAACTTGCGTGTACAATGACAATAAAGATTCTAATTCTGACAGTATCACTGTCATCAGCCCCATTTACACAACACCTGTTTTGATGTGTTTCAGCCTCCCGTCTACACGGAGACGTTTCAGAAACGCTCTGCGTTTACATGAAGATGCTTGAAATGATGAAAATGATGTAGTTGCCAGGCCACAAGTTGGCGGTGTTTTTTGCAAAGCTTGTTTACACAATATGCGCATGTGTGGAGGGAGTTAGTAGGATGCGCCGCAAGAATTTATTCATCATTTACAAAATGGCCAAAGTGAGAGGCTTTGTGGACTGACAGTGAGGTTGGATTGCTGCTGCACACAACACTCAATAATAAAATGGCAAAAACACAGGCAAAGATCAACTGTGAATCGCAATATTCGAAGTTCACTGAAGCACTTGTGACTGCTAACACTGAATGTTGTTTCTCTATTATCGCATGCACGGAAAACTGTGGCAGTCGCAACCATAGTGCGCATGTGCAAGGACCCACGCTTCCAAAACGCTCTGGCTTCAAGCATTTACATGAGAAGGGAGGCCGGTGCGTTTCTGAAACGCTCCACTCTGGACCCCGTTTTGAAAACGCATCATTTTCACTCCGTTCTCGTGTAAACGGGAGGTTGAAACGCATCGAAACAACGCCATTTTGATTTTGAAACGGTGTAGTGTAAACAGGGCCTGATCTTCACTGACTCATTGACTTGTATCAGACTCTTTTCACAAAGTTTTAAAGCCTCTTCTAGAGTAAATAAAGGTGGATGTTTCTCACACAGCATGAGGTAAACAGTGGACTGACAGCTTACCTCAGACAGGAAAAACGCCAGGGAGGATCTGCTCCGGAGTCACTTTACTATCTGAATAAACTCACATCAGATGAAGGATGGCCAGAGTTTTTGAAGTGACTTGGAGGTAAAAAAGGTAAAATACCGCAAAATATTTAATTGACTTTTTTCTGATTTATTGCTAAGTGATCATATTATTGAAATATATTGAAATATATTAAAATATGGTACAAAAATGTATGTGTGTGATATAGATACACACATACCATGGCTGTGTGTGCTTATTTGCTTTTTAGCACCCACTGTAGCTAGGATTACACACTTGAATTGGGACACATAAGAAAACAGAACTCAGCTGACTGCAATGTACAATCTGCTGATATCTAGAAGTGAAGATTTTAAACACTGTAACTTTAAGAAACTGGAAATGGGAGCTCAAAGGAAGGGATATGCTGTCAAAATGAAAAATAAAATTATATTGAGAAGCAAGAAGACAGCACATATACAATTTCTAGTGCTGAAAGTTTAAAACATCAATGTGGTCCTCCTCCAACACCTTTTTTTTTTTAAAAACAAAACTGTACATTCAAAACAGGCTACGCTCTGATTATGGGTGAGAACTGGCTTTACATAAGTAATGAGAAGGAATAAAAGACTGTCCTACATCCACACCAGAGATTACACTGCTAGCTGCTGTTTCTATAAAAAGATTCAATGCAGGGAGTTATGAGTGACACAGTCACACGCACACACACATCCTCACAAACACAAATGGGCATAAAAACAAGGTAGTATATTTATAGGACAGAAGGTTTTAGTATTAAAAAAAAATTAAGATCAGTGTCTGGTTAGCTGCAGTCATCCAAATCACAGATCTGTGACTGTTCCCGGCTTTGGAAGATAAACAGAGTGAATGCTGGAAAGATTAATGGTTGCTCCAGGCCAACTTCAAATGTCTTAAAACGTATTTCCTGTTCTCCTGCTTTCCACTTCTCATTTAGACTGCTTCCTTTTTTGGGTTTAAAAAAAAACAAAACATCTGTGAACTATGCTCACAGTATGTGACACAGGAATACAATGCAGACAGACAAGCCCGGTCTAAGGGCCAAACACATGTTAGTCTGTAGCTTTAAGAAACTGCTCTGGGCTGCCACATATTCAGGAGGGAAATTCCCTGTGCTGGCTGACTGAGATGATGTGATTTTCCACTGCTTGATGACAGCTAGGTTAAACACATTAGCTACTGGATTCAGGGAAATTTTTGGCACTCACAAAAGATAATCCCCCTTAAAATGTGAAGCAATGAGATAAAAACAAAAATTTAAATCAGTTTTGTTATGTTGGGTTTTACTTACTTCAGTATAACTGATATTTCTGTTTAGGAAATGGTCAGTTTCTCATAAACATGCATACATTTTCTGTCAAACAAGGTTGCAAATACATATTTTCCTCAGGTGTGCGCGTGTGTGTACAATAGACAATCATGCTAACTACAGTAACACCCCCCACCCCCCCGAAAGGCCCATTTAAGCCAGGAAAAACCCTTGTTACTTAACTTCAGATTTTCGTCACACTGCAAGACATTCCTCTGGGGACTGGCTAATAATGCAAGCTTAAAAAAAATTGGGAGAATTTTGTTAGTTTATGTTAAACAAAGCTGAAATATATCAGTTGGATTAATAATTCACTCTTTGTTATGACAGTTCTTGTGCATCCTACTTTTACCAATAGGGCTTGAGATATTTCTACAACTTGAATGGGCTCCAGCTGTGTTTAACTGAAACACTCAGGAAAGACTGTCTACATACAATCCCACGGTTGATGGCATGTGTCAGACTAAAAATGAAGCCATGAGGTTGAGAGAAATGGTCCTGTGAGATAGAGTGGTCTCAAGGTACAGATCTAGGGAAGGATTAAAGAATTCCGCACCATTTGTAGTGCACTGCACAGCAGCCACGGTCATTTTCAAATGGAAGTATTTTGGAACCACCTACAGTTATCCTAAATGTGTCCCACACAATCAAAAATGATTGATCAAGGACAAAGGGCCTTTGACAAACAATTAAAAGATGACTATACCTGCCCAGTACGTTATGTCCTAATCACAACAAAAGTAATCTGGATTCATACCGTAATTTAATGGATTCTTCCACTTCTCATTTTTACCCTCTGTAATAAGTTTCATGAAAATGAGTCTCGTAGGTTTTGCATTTCCCTAGTGACTGACAGATAGCCAAACTCACAAGCATCAACAAAAACATTCCCTTCATGGAGGATCTGCCACCTTGCCCTCCTTGTGAATGTCAATAACTAACAATCTCCAATACAAACAACCTGCATTTTTGGTACATTTTACAATGAAGTCATCATAAAAATTAACTTTGTTGAAAATTAAGAGCACCAGCATTGTCCTCCTTAACAGGGATTACTTTCTCCTTCTCTACAGTCTGTGTGTCATGTATGGTTTACAAACCCTGTGGACACCCTTCAGCTGCAAACCTGGACAAAAGCATTGTGATCCACAAAACATAAAGTGACAAAGTTGTTTATCTTTCTACCTGCTCGCACTTTTTTGATAAGACGCACACATACATAGTTTAGGTATTTTCCCATGCACATGACCTCATTTGCCCCATTAACTGGAAAGAGCTTCACTAAGAACCTTCAAGTGTCAATTTAACCACAGCAAAACAAAAGTTCAATATAAAGTGTTCAGAAAATTTTCTAAATTCGGTGACAGGTGTAATATTACCTTTAAAATAGGCAAGTAATTCATCTGTAAGTAACAGAACCATTGTGCCTTTTATAATTTATTGTTCATTTGAATAACTGTGAGTAGTCGTAGGAACTAGTCTAAGCTGTAACCATATATTAGCTTTTTGTCTGTTTTTTTTTTTTAATGCTGCAGCCCTCCAGCTCAGCTGGAATACAGACGTAGTGGTCTTTTTGAAATGAACAAAAAGGCTGCAGTTTTTGATGCAGTGCTACTGCTAGTCTGAACATGGTTTTAACACATCCCCTAATATGCATCTACAACAGTGTCACATGCACAACTCCGAGGACATCCAAGTTATCCTGGAAAGCTGGATGAACTCAGAAAAATGACACAGTGGCCTCATTTGTCTGAACTACAGTTTGTGTCTGAAGCCCCTAATGAATTACAGATCAGGCCTCTTCTACCAATAGCACAGTATGACCTCCATAACAGCGAGCCAGAAACAAGAACTTCAAACTTTATGGCCCATGCAGGATCCATAAATACGCTTTGACAAAGTCACACAACTGAATTGTCTGTCTAAAGGCAATTACCAACAAAATAGGAAGAAAAAAAATACAAAAACATCAACAATAGGTGTAAGAGTAGAGTCCTGTTAAAAAGGACAGCGGCGTGAATCACAACCTCTTTATAGCCACCAGCCTGGTTGTAAAGACAGAAAATAGCTGAATTGTGAAAATGTGTGTACTAGTCAAAAAGGGTGCTTAGACCCTTTGTGTTAAGTATACTACCCCACAGCATGATTGGGTGGGGGTATGGACGCATGTATACGGGCAGAGCTCCTCTCTCTGGTATTCGGGTTTGCCTTTACTTTTCATTCACATCCCACCAGCACAGGCGCAAAGGCCCATCTCCCCACAGTCACCCCCCCCCCCCCCCTTCCTGTTGTTGCATTTCAATGTAAATGGGTGCATGAATGGCTGCAGCTGGCCCATCAAAAGGCCGGCCCTGCTCCCGCTAAAGGGCCTCGGTGATTGAGATTCAGCCAGGCCACCCCACTTTACCCTCCCCCACACAACACTTTGTCCTAACACCCTTACCCCCTGTGTCAGGTTATAGCTTATTCCCAAAATAAAGAAGGCACTGCCGGACAACAGAAAACTGATATAGCCATGTGCCTCTGAGCGTAACTGTTGTCAGAATGAAGCCATTTCTCAAGTGGGCAATAAAACCCAGACATATTTTATTTATCTTAAAATGACAAAGGTCAGTAACAGACAAAACACAGAATCCCTGCAGTGAACAAAAAGGAGCAGACCCAAAGTGTATTTTACATAGAGGGCTTACAATCAGTGTGACAAGATTCTCCTATTAAGATGTCACGTAGAAGGAGGAGGCTGCCAACACGAGTGAACACTGGTGGGAATTTGACTGCATTGCAAATCCATATATTCAAAGTAATTAAATACAGATTCGTAGTCAACACTTAAAGTGATCATTTTTAATATCTTCAACTATTTCGCAGATTTAATAGTTTCTTTCCTCTGCTCTCTGTTCAATTATAGTTGTGCTGGTATAATATTCTAGTACACTGCAGTGTTACAAGTTTGTGAGGTTCCACTGGGGCCTGGGTAACAACTCTTGTCGTGAGATGGTAGACATGAAGCTTTGTGCAGACAGCTGTGTGCCTGAACCACATTAAAAACAGAAACATAGGATATGACAGACAATCTTTACAACATTGACTTCGACTACCCCCCCCCCCAAAAAAAAATCCAACAAACTCTTCTTACAATAAAAATCCAACACCATTAACAAAAGACTAACTGAGAAAAGCAGGTCCAATTAGGAAAGACAGCATTAACAGAATTCAGAATGGGCAGCACGGTGGTGTGGTGGTTAGCACTGTTGATTCACAGTTAGAAGGTCTGCTTTCAAATCCAACGTGGCCCAGGCCTTTCTGTGTGGAGTTTGCATGTTCTCCCTGTGTTTGCGTTGGTTTTCTCTAGGCACTCAGGTTTCCTCCCACGGTCCAAAGACAAGCATTTAGTGGTGATTCTAAATTGCCCATAGGTGTGGATGTGAGTGTGAATGGATGTCTTCTCACTGTGTTGGCCCTGCGACAGGCAGGTGACCTGTACAGGGTGTACCCTGCCTTTCGCCCTATGACAGCTGGGATAGGCTCCAGCCCCCCTGCGACCCTGAAAAGGATAAGTGGAAGAGAATGGATGGATGGATGGATGGATGGCATTAACAGAAAAATAACACTATGTTTGTAATATGTTGTTTTACCCTAGAATTTTTGAAGAAACCCTGTGTGCACCATTTAAGTTCTAGAAAGACATGGAAAAGCCCTTTAAAATAGTCTTGAAATTAAGGAGGTGAAACACAGAAGGTGAGAGAGATCAGATAAGCAGGCTGTCTTGCCTTTTTTTCCCCCTGTGTGTCAGAGACAATCTGAACAGACCAGGACAGCGGTGCCCAGAGGGACGCATCACACAGACTGTCTGTGCCATTAGCTCAGAGACCTGGCCGACTAACCTCAGGACATTTCCAACCCCACATATGGATAATACATCATCCCATGCAGTCTACTGCTCAGCAGTATGCTCAAACACCAACTGTTGTCTCCAGATTTGCAACACCCCTAATTCATGCCTGCCCAGATTGAAGGATGCAGCCATTTGCCTAATAGCATTACCAATTCAGACGCTCTCAGTTTGAATTTTTATAGCTAGGACTTTCAGCTATCATTCTTCCTGAAGACACATGTGAAGTCATATGTGGAATCTGAACAGTAGAATATCTAGGAAAAAATAAAAATGGGTTGGAGCTAAAGAACAGCACAAGTCAAAAATTAATAAGTTCACTTTGTGCTCTATACTCTGGAGTCATTCTGAATGAAACTAAAAGTGTGACTAAACAGTGCCCTACATGCCTACAGATATCTTAGCCAGAAGGCAAACTATCCAAGGAGTAGGTCAACTCAAGTCACACTGCATTCATGACAGAATTGCAAAATAAAAATTGAACCCTGGAGCATATTCCTGTGTGATAAAAGTTCAGAAATTTTCTGCATGTCTAAAAAATTATAATTGAGCATATCAATAAGTTTCCCTTGAAAATAAGAGTGCAAAATATTCTTTTTCCAAGCTTCGATCAGAGATCAAAAGCCAAGTTTGCAAAAAAAAAAAGCATATTTCTGGAGAAGCAGCAGCATGCCAGAGTAGAAAACCTTTCCCTTTGATGTGCAGAGACTCAGGGAAGAGAAAATATTATCAAAAGTGCTGCAGCGGAAGTCTAGCGAGTAAGCAGAATCTAACATGAGTTAAAGACGCCATCAACCATCAGGACCTTCTAAACCCTGAAATGAGGCTCTACAGTCCCTGAGGGAAACAGCAGCATTGGGGCCCGCCATTTTGTTCCATTTCACTTCGAGGACAGAGGAGGGGGCAAAGGACTAGGCTGAATTTCAAAGGGCTTCAGATGCCATTTGAGTATCCGCTGAGATTGTGCTATTAGAACAGCAGCTATAAAACATTTACACAACTCGAACAAGGAGGAAGAGAAAAACCTAAACATGGGGGTGGGGGGGGGGGATAGAGCCAGACAGACAGATGCAAGAAATAGGAGTAGCCATGCTTGTTTACCTAAAAGGACCACACTCTCAGTACAAGAGGGGGGAGGGGAGACACTGCACTGACAGAAGGCAGGCAGAGTGGGTGCTCGAGTTGCAGCTAAAGGCTTCTTTTGCCTTTACAACCAGCACAAGTAACCATTTTATCCTTCCATTTCAGCTAAAGATGGATTTTGCAAAGAGTACTGCAACACTGCACCAGCCACCTTTGGATTTCATTATTATATAACACATGAGAGCAGGAAACGCACCACAATTCTTTCCCTCTCAATATATAACTGGGTAAATGTATTTGTTACATTTGCAACAGTTTGATAGTGATATGTCATTATAACCCCCCATCTTTTCATTTCTTAAAATATAAAACCAGAAACAAAAGCAAATGTGCTTTTTACGCATATTACAACTGTACAAACACAAGTTCAATGTAAAAACGTATGTACAAAGGGACACAATGTTAATACAACCATCTAGAAATTTATTTTTACATGGTAAGCATTTTTCCAAGAATAACAATATATTAATAATAATTATAGCCTGACATGAAAATATTCAGTGAACTATAAACTTTTTCCTCCAATCATCTTCAAATCTGTCAGTTACCATTTCAATTAAGAGGTTAGTTATAGACTGTCGGAAATTCTTAATAGCATGACATCTGTCTTGAAATTCCCAAGTCTGTCTGACTTAAGGTGTGTACACAGGAATGAAACTTCCAAAAATAAAACGGATACTGCTGACTGACATATGACGTTAGTGATGCTTGTTTTCATTCAAAACCATTGGGGTGGTGTTACCTATGCAAAAACATCTTTGAATGTCCACTATGACAAACTAGATATAAAGCAACACAAAGTATAACAGAGAATTTAGACTCCAGTATTATATCTATGCCCTGGGTACGGTGCAATCGCAAAACCTTCAGAAACCCTACTCCATAACCCGGTGTGCTTCTCCCTACAAATGTAACCTGAACAGGTACAATTGTTGGCAACGTCGCAAATATCACAACCCATTACTTATACAATCTTAAAATTCAGTGACCGACTCTAGTGAAATAAAAGTTACCATCTTCTTCATAAAAACTGAGAAATGTACAAGTTGTACACAACTGAAATCTGGACAATAAGCTATTAATCTGTACTTGGCTGCATTAATAATGTTAGAATTTAAAGTGGACTATAATCATTCTGCCCCAGTGTTCTAGCTAGCGGTTGATCGCAAGGCGTGGCGCCTTGCTGAGACGCCCTTGCGCCGGGCTGAGGATTTCACCGCATCATTTTGGGAGCTCTGCTGTTGCTGCATTTAGCAAACAGGAGCGCACTCCGCACGGCTAGGCTGCTGCTATTCTCGCCACTTACACCTCTATCATTCATTTCATCGTAATTTGCAATCTAGCACAGAGCACGGGCAGCTTCATTAACAATGCAGCCGTGATCTCGCTATGGTTGTGAGCGCGCTTGAAAAAACGACACTGAGTGGATCGCTTACGAGTTTTTCCACGCCCCCGCTGCTCCGTGCTGTGAGTGTGCGTGTGTGCGCCCGCGCGCGCGTGTTGCACTCGCTATGCAGAGGCCGTCAGCTGTTTTTTATTTTTTTTAACATCAGCTGTAGCCACCAGAAAGGATCGCTGTACCCAGTTTGCTAGCGGGAGCTAGCATTAGCGATCATTAGGTGCTGTTAGGCCCCCTCTCCACCCCCTCAGTACCGAGGGGCTCCGTCAAAATGTTTTTTTATGCTTT
>VUQK01039318.1:0-32016 GCA_015106715.1 Bujurquina vittata
AATATCCATATAACTTTTTAATCTTTGGTGAAAGCGTCTATAAGAATGCACGCGCATATTTTGATATTTTGATGTTTTTGCTCAGACAGAAGTGATCACACTCACATGAGACACACACAATCTGTTCACTTGCTAAGGATGGGCCGACTCTGCAGATATTAGCCGTAAATCATTGACTTTAAAGCAGTTTAACTCGTGTATTTCCAGCATGTGCTGTAAGCTGCTTAGTGGCGTGTACCGGTGTGACAAAACTCGTGCAGTTTGTGGTGAACTTCATGGAACCCAGTAAACACAGAATCCAATACATTATCAATGCTATAAATGGGATCTTGTATTTTTGCTGTCCTTCATCACTTTCGGTGGTCTCCCGAGCCAACGCTAGCATTGTGACTGTGTTGGCTTTAGCCCCCAGAGCCCACTCTAAAAGGTCGCATCAGCAGGACCTCCATCCTGATCCTCTTTTGAACGATGAGGATCATCGTTCTATTTTTGCCATTAGTGCTATCATAACGTGAAACGCTGCGAAGGGATAATCTTCGAGGGGGTGGGCTGAAAAGGAGGCTTTCAACATCCAGGGAAGGTCAAAGTCTGCGGGGCTATCACAGCATTAGCGCTGTACTGGAAAAGATGCAAAGTGCCGAGTGTTGGGCCCAAGGTCGGAAAATGTTTCCCAAATTTACAGGATTTATGGCAGAAAGTAAGAATACGGGTCGCCTGACATCAATCCGGAGGACCCCTGCCTGCTATCTGACTCACATGGAGGTTTTATCTTGTTATATCCGGGATAAGTCTGTATATTATAAAACCGTTTGCCTTCATGGCCAGGATGGAGGTAAGCTTTATATTTCAGAAGGGGATAATCTAGTGAACCATTTATGTAGGCTGAGCTGCTCATTATTTCTCAATCACACCAGGATTTGGGAAGGTAGAGTGGCAATTTGTTTTCAGTCCTAATTCTGCCAAATTAATGCTGCACGTATGTTCGTGACCGGGCCTGAACCTGGGGGACACAGAGTCCCCCCCCTCCCCAAAAGCTTCAACTGGAAGCTGCAGAGCTTTTAGATTAGGCTGATTGCCAATAGGCTTTGGTCCTGCACACCTCATGAAAACACTGTAAATGGGTCCATCTAATGATCCGACTTAATATGACTGAAAAGAATTAAGCCACCCATGTGCACATGACGCCCCTCCCAACTCTCACTGTCTTTCTCTCTGTGCATCTGAAAATAACCAACAAAAAGAAAAACAGGCTCTTAAATAAAAATGATTTGTGAGTGAAGAAAAAGCCCTCATTAACGCGGCAGCTCCAGAATGCTCTCCACGATCTCAGGAAGCGTTTCCACGTTTCCCTGAAGTCGTCCCTTCAATGATCTTTTAGTAAATGCACCACCAAATGCAATCCCCCCAGAAAGCCCCAGAAAGCCCCTGTTACACTCCCCCAAAGGGCTCTACCCACCGGCGCACACTGTGAGTGTTGAAACATGCATACGTTAGATATACTGAGTTAGAAAGCACTGATACTGTCCACCACTGAACAGGGATCTTTTTATGAGATTGTATCCCTCTTTTCTTTTAAGATAGGACTGCACGATTAAATGCTGCCACACTTTTCAGCAGTCAGCATCAAAACCCGAGGGTTACGGGCCTCGGCCAGCACGCAGTAACACGCTGCATTAATGTACTCTGGGCTTCACAGGTAGAGCTCTTAACTGGGAGGGCAGGGCAAGCCGACGTTCTTGATGCATCTCGGGGGCTTAGAGAGCCTGATGTCCGATTCTTTACACTTCCATGGCTCCAGTTTTCCCTCTGATGGAGCGGAACACGTTTCAGTACCAAGATTGAAAAAGCAGCATCTGCTACCTGCAGCAGTGCACGGCTCCGGTCCCACAGAACAATCCAAAAATGGATTCATTGATTTACTATAAATAATTCTACCATTTAAAACCCCACCTTCAGTCTCCAGGGTATGTAAACAAAGCCCCGTTTGTCAGTCATGAAGGTTTTCAGGTTTTCCTTCTGTTTCTCGGGGGGTTCGCTTTCAGTTCTGCTTCTACGACTGCCAGTAACCTGCTGGTGCCGCACCACGGGGTGAATCGGTCCTGCTGTTAATGCGTGTAAATACGACTGATTCCGTTTAATCCACACGATTGTGTACTCGTTTGTCGCTCAAGCTCGCCTAAATCTCTTCATTCTCGGGTTCAGACAGCAAAGAAAGCAGAAAGCAAAGCGGGAGAGAACAAGGAAGGATGTGTGATGCTGTTTATTGCTGGAGTAACTCCGGCACAACCTATCTCATTAGTCTGTTCGTGATTAAAAACTACTCTCGGGCTGATATCATTAACCTGCCCACACAGCCATACACTCTCAATGGGGCCTTACAAACGAGCTAAAAGAAATGAGCTCGTGCCTTCTGTACGAGCTCTAAATTCACCCCGTTTACTCGCAGTGACATCGACATTATCATCAGTGTGTGGCAACAGCATGCTGCATTTAAGTCTTTATTCTTTATCTTTATCTGAGGAGACAAGATTTTAGTCAAATTTTTAAAGTGGCCTTGAGCAGTTTCCACACTTTCTGAGGTTCTTTCAAGGTTTTTCTTTGGACATTGGCTCCTTTTTTTCACTCATTTTCAGTACAGTACTTGTTCCTGCCCATTTTCAGACCAGTGCTGAGACTGAACTGAGCTAAAAATCAGCGGCAAAAGGTTTTATGGCGTGACGGGTCTAAATGTTTGGTTCAAACTGTCATTCACGTGTATGGAGTAGAACAGGAGCGAGGCACAACAGTGAAACACAGCGGAGGCTCGGTCATGTTTGGAGCTGCATTTTCAGCCTGCTGTACTGGAGATCCCATCAAAATTGACGGACATAGGATGTCCTTTAAGAAGCTTTAAGGAGCATCCCTGCACACTGCTCAACCCTGTAAAGATCCACTTGAAATACACACACATCTACACTCTTGTGACTACAGTTAAGGCAGTGGCTGGTGATGATCTCAATCTGGACTTGAGCCAAACCAACGCTCTTCAATGAGCACCTGAGATCAAAATTCAGGCTCTCATCAGCCCACACGCCTTCATTTTCCAGTAACAAATAAATCTTTATTTAGCTCTATCACACCGATGATGCAGAACTCACAGAAACTCATGCATCAAATATTAAAAAGAAATGGTTGCACCTGTTTATAAAAAAAAAAAGAGGGCTGGCTGAAGACTTCCACAGTGCTGTATATCGTTCATCACTGGGTTGGCGTATCCTCTGAAAAGCCTCTGACAGGGCCAAAAGAGAACATTTATCAGCGATTATAATAGATCCTATAGCCTTTTCCCCACTGTCGCCATTTATAATCCCATCCTATGTCCCTTTATCTGATTGCAGCCCCCGTCACAAGCTCCTCGGTGTGAGATTACAAACATCTGGTGGCTGATCTACTCTCAAGCTGTTGTGATAAACTCGGCAACAGAAAGGACTTGTGGATAGCCGGGGGGAAATTTAGCGATGGAATATCCCATGCAGCTGAAGCGTAATGCTTCGTCATTGCAATAAGATCCACCACCTAATGCCTGGCTGCTGTGGATATGTGATTAAAAAGCGTAATGTGAGAGATCTGTACAGACTGATGTGCAGTGTATCACTTCACAGCCCCTCAGCTGCATTCTTGATTCAGTGCTATCTGCTCTGCTAGGATGTGGGAAATGTGTCTGCAGAAGGAATTAGTGAAAGAAAATAAGTTAAAAGGAAACACTGAAATTGTGACGAGAGAAAGAATTATATGCTCCTCCTGAATTTTCTAGTTCATCTGCAGCCATTACCCTCCACAGATCAAAAAGCCTGCTGAATCCCATCCAAAGCATCTGACACGCAGGACCTGGCAAAAGATCAAACCGAGCAGCGAATGGAGAAATGAAGCTTATTAGAAAGTTCTTGCAGGGTTGCGCTGTTATTTAAAAGTAAAGTGAGCATCGGTGGAGTTTCCATTGCGTTCCTGCGTGCTAAACATCAGCATTTTAATCATAATTACTCCATTAAATGTTTAGCCTTTTTCAGCCCTGCTAGGTGCGGGGTTGGTAATGTAGCTGCGTGAGTATAATCCCAGCCATCTACTGACCTTCTCCCCTGCAGCTGATCCAAGGTTTCACTTTTTTAGTTAAATATGTAGACATTTATAAGATGATCCAAAACTTTGGCATCAACCTCAGCTGGATTTTTCCATTCAGTGCTAAATACGACATTGCATCATCTTAATCTGGTATTTTATTCGTCCTTGGCGATGCACCTGCTTAACATCAGTGTGTCAGAATAAGCACAAGCCGCATGAGCTTCACAGAGAGCAAAAAAGATCTGAGCCATGCGATGTGGGTGCAGGCGCCAGAGCCTTCCGCATGACAGTCTGCTAAAAGTTTCAAAACCTTGAAGATATCTCACTAAAGATTTGTGGCGAGGGAAAGAGCTAACGAGACATCAACCGCGATCAGGCGAAATGTTCTGCAAAACATTGATGCATTGACCCCAGATGTCAACGATTCTGCATTGCTGATTGTAATTAGCTGCAACGACAAGTAAGCAGATGTCCAAACAGCAACGGTGGCTTTGAGCAATTAAGCGCTTCCCCAGCGCCAAATTTGATTCTCCCAGTTGTGTTTTACATCTGCTTTCATCACTGCTGCAAAAGGACAGCTGCACCATAAAGTGAGATTTTACACTTCGGGCAAACTTGAGCCAAACGAACGCTCTTCAATGAGCACCTGAGATAAAAATTCATGCTCTCAGCCCACACTCCTTCATTTTCCTATAACAACTTCATAGACACCCAAGAAACAGAATTTCATTAAGATTAAATAAGTCTCCTGAGACTTTGTGTGAGACTTGACCGAGAAAACTTTCAAATGAATGCACCTGCTAAGGCACCCTGCTACGTCTCTATCAATCTTTTACCCTTCCCTCGTAGTTAGCGATGATTTTTCCGGAAAGGGGAAAACGAAGGGGAGGGAGGCCGACATGGAGTAAGGGGAAAGAAATATGAATAAACAGATTTGTGAATCCTCCTCGTCTCTATCATCCAACCCTTTCTCTTCGGTTATCCTCACCCAAATCTAACAGCTGGTGGCACAAAAAAGAGGAGAGTTTGTTTTGATGTTTGTGCAGAGTCGAGGCAATTTATTGGACAGGGATTTAGCAAATCAGAATTCATTGCAGAAACTTTCTGATCCTGGGGGTTCAAGGGCTCTGGATAAACAAGACTGATTGTTTCAGAGGCATGCATATATTACCCCTATTTGAGCCCAAGCTATTTCACACAGACAGCTATGGGAATATAAGCCAGATTCATATGGAAGGGTTTTGCAGGAAGACATGGCTAGATCAGTGGATTTCTTTATGCAAGGCAAGCAAGGCACCGGGAGACATTTCTTACAAATTGCTCGAGCCTCGACACATGACAGACACGATGTTAAATGTCTTGAGTCCTGCTCAGGAAAATATGTGCGGCACAATAGTTTGTCACGGGCTAAAATGAGGAGAACAGCTGTCATGTTCTTTTTTCATCAGAAATGTTGACGATGACAGATGACAGCAAAACACGGAAAATATAAATATCACAGACATCATCGCATCCATCCTTTAACGTGATCTCAGGGTCTAGAGAAGGAAACGCAGCTAATAATAGCACGCGGGCGGCGCTGACGGGCCGAATTCACACCTCCGAGGACACGAAATTATGTGGGTCACTCGAGGAGCGCCCTATTAGCGCCCTATCAGCTTCACCGCTAAGGCTGAGCCTGCATTTGAGATCTTAATTGTGCAGAGTTCATAATCTTGCTGAGGTAATTTAATTTGCAAGTTTTTATTGCCCCAAATATTTAGAATATATGTTGAACGGGTCAGTGTGAATGGGGTTGTTCATCAGGGCGGAGATTTCTGAGCCTTTAAAACAGGAGTGGTTGCCTTGGGGGACTTTTAGGCACTTCCATCCCAAGGACTGCTCCATCACGCAGACAACAGACTGCTTAAGCACTGAAAGCCCAATTCTTTAAAGCAGTTTAAGCAGGGTTTAATGTGTTGGGAAAGTGTGAGCTTCAGTTAGTTTTACAGTAAGTAACTGTAACTAATCAAAGATGTGATGGGTCAGCCCGTGCTATGATGGAGACAAACTGATATGATAAGATGGACAATAGTGTCAAGCCGGTCAAGGCTTTAGGTTTCCCCGTTGATGCATTAACACAATATTATATTACTATTATTATTCTGAGATTTATAATATTTGAATCCGCTTCACAATACTTTCACTTGCACATATCTGAAAATTGCGGCATAAGTTAATGCTCAGACTTGTGCGCATCTTGAAATGAATGTGTGTCTTTCTGGAGCGCCGACACTGATCCTCTGTCATTTTCAAATGAGAGAAAACGGGAGAATTTCTGACTGTTTGCTTGATTTTTAAATTGGAGCTTAACGCGACTGTGCACACTTGCAGGGATGCTCATTCATGCCGTCTCCCCCCACCGGGTGTTTTTGCCTGTGAAGGTCTTCACGGTGTGTTGGTGAGGGCACGGTGAGCAGTGGAGCAGATGAGACATGTTACACATCTAAAGAAACACGGTAAGAGTTGGTCGACTTTAGGGCTCGTGCAAAAAAAGTGACGAGTCAGCAAGTCTTGTGACTGAACACTGTTTTTAGTTGTTTGATATCTGTCAGTTTACTGCAATTAGCTAACTACTGTTAGCAAAATCACCCGTAAAAGCACACCTTTTGCATTTGGGTCACACATTGTGCATCATGGAGGGTGGATAGCGGCGACACATTAACCCCCTCTGCTACGCCGGCAGTGATGCAGGGGGGATGATGAGACTATGGGGCAGGTGGAGTTTCTCACTTGTGAAATTCCACCAACAATGCCTTTGAACTATCCACCATCCACTCATCTCCTCTTCATCGGTCCTGCCAGTTCTCTATTGAATGTGCAGCATAAGCAACTCTCCTCCTCCTCTTCTATGTTTAAGTGAAGTACATCTATTTTCTGTTGCAGCTACTGATTAATTGCTTGGGAACAGGGTGTCATTAATAATAGTGTAAGGCAGATCTCAACCCCTAGGTTGTGGGTTACAGTGGGAGTTTCATTATAGTCTGCCAGGCTCAATCTAATGCCTCGGCACACTGATAGAAAACAAACCGTATTGGTGCATGCAAAGGGTCACACATGCCATATCAGATTCGTCACAAACCTGCAGAGGCTCTCAACAATGTACCTTTCAGAGTGAAAAACTCTGTAAGAAAAATTCCATTTCATAAGCTTCTGAATAAACGGAAATGCCTGATTCACTGTAAGAAGTCTGTTACGGATTTGCTACATATGCTTTGTGTAAAGCTGGGATGAAAATGATCCTTCTGCTATGATGCACATTGTAAATAACCGCATGCCCCCTCTAAATGCTACTCACACCCAACAGGAAAAAGTCACAATCCTCGATGTCAGAAAGAGAAAGAATTATAGTTTTGCTCCGAATTTCGATTAAATCCAAGAGAGGTCTTTTTTTTTTATCATTATGAAAAATGATGATAGCTAAACTTGCACCTGACAGAACACAACTTTTCAATATGTCTGCTCCAAGGGCTCTCGCAGCATCACGGGGTGCTTTTGTGAACCAATTCATCAGCTCAGGGAGGTCATCCAAGAGGCATTCACCCCAAGAGCATTTCCTGGACAAGAACACATTAAAGAGAGATGAGCATTCACTCAGGGAGGAGATTTGCTATTTTCATGCTGTAGGCTCAAATATAAGTGTGTGTCAGCACAATGGTAAACGCTCACTGTTTTATCCAAAGGTGACAAAAGAAATCTCCTTAACAAGGAATATTGTGCCTGCAGGCCACTTTCTGCCATTTACCCAACAAATCAATTTAAAGTGACGAGTTTTGGTGCAGCAGCATCAATCAGCTAATTTTTTCCCATTTTAATCAATAAGTTTTTGAATTTTTTTTTTTTTATTACACATTAAAAAAAGCAATACAGTTTATTTGTCCCAGGTTATATTCTCTAAATGAAGAAAGCGTTTGCTTACGCATGCACATTGGTGACACTTTTGAAAGAACAGAAGGTTTGTTAAACTGGTGTACTATTTAGCACCCCATATTTTGTCCTTTTATAACAGAAACCAGAAACAAACTGGAAACACAAACTGATACATTTCAAAAGGTTATCATATTTGTTTTGTATGTTCAGCTGGCTAACATTTATTTGGAGATCCATGTCTTATCACTTAATAAAGGTTATCACAACCAGTTCCATCTTTCACACTGCATGCAATTATTTCACCCATTGTCTGCAGTGTATTAGTATGACGGATCAATTCAGCCCTACGTCCTGTTAGTGGAGGCTGAATGTGTCTACGCTGGACACGTGTTCTTTGTTCTTTTTGGTAAAAACACATTTTTAATGTTCTGTTAAGCCAGACGACAGTGTTGGTGATGTTCATAAACACCTATTAGGACTTGGGCATATGGGCAATACATAAAAGTGAATGCAGCATGACTTCATGGTTTTATACAGTATCAGAATTACAAGTGTAGAAAACATGGTGCAACCAAAGGATGTCCATAAGTGCACATGGCACCAGGTGCACCAGAGCGGCGCTGAGCTGTCAACTGATCATCACCTGGTGGTGCGTTGGTTCAGATGGCAGGAGAAGATGTTGGACAGACCACGAGCTTTTCAACTCTCACCTCTGGCAGAACTTCAGTAGCATTCAGAGGGAGGCTCAGGACATCGAGTCCAAATTAACCATCTTCTAAAGCACCATTGTTGAGGCCGCTGCATGAAGCTGTGGCTGCAAGGTGTGGTGGTAATCCCCAAACCAGATGGTGGACGCCTGAGGTGAAGGGAGCCATCTAGCTGAAGACGGAGTCCTATCAGACTTGGTTAGCCTGTGGGACTTTGGAAGCAGCCGATGGGTACAGAGTGACGTGAAGTTCGGCTGGTGGCGAACTGTAAAGCATGCAGTGTCTGGGGATGAGGGGAATGGCGTGCTCATCACTGGGTCACTGAGGTAGTTAAACAACCCCTGGGGTGGATGAGATACACCTTGAGTTTCTGAAGGCTTTGGAGACTGTAGGGATGCTTTGGGGAGATCAGGGCAGTGCCTTTGGATTTGGTGGTGGTTCCCATCTTCAAGACGGGTGACTGGAAAGTGTGCTCCAACTATTGAGGCTCACACTTCCCAGCCCAGAGAAGGTCTAAGTCAGTGTACTGGAAAGGAGAGTTTGTCTGTTAAAAACATTGTGGTTTTTGTCCGTTGTTGCAGCAAGAGCTTGGTCCGCATTTTCTGCAATGAATGGGCCTTGTTTGCTGTGGGTGCTGATCTCCGTCAGGGCTGCCCTTTGTCACAGATTCTGTCCATAATTGTTATGCCAAGTGGCAAAAGGCTTCCGCCTTGGTGGCCTCAGAATCTCAACTCAGCTTTTTGTGGATGGTGCGGTCCTGTTGGTTTCATCAGGTGGTGGCCTCCAGCTGGAAGGGTTTGCAGCCGAGTGTGAAGTGGCTGGCATGAGAATCAGCACCTCTAAGTCTGAGGCAAAAAAATTGGAAGTGCCCACTCGGGCTCAGGGACTCAAGGACGCCTTCCTGCCCCAGGTGGAGGAGTTCAAGTATCTCGGGAACTTATTCACGAGTGACGGGAAAAGATTGGCAGACAGATCGGGGCGGTGTCTGCACCTGTTTGTTGTGGTAAAGAGGGAGCTGAGGGTGGAAGTGAAGCTGACAATTTACCGGTCAACCTACGTCCCTACCCTCACCTATGGTCACCTATGGAGCTTTAGGTAGTGACCAAAAGATTGAGAGCGCAAATACAAGCATCAGAAATGAGCTCCCTCTGAAGGGTGGCTGGCCTCTCCCTTAGAGATAGGGTGAGGAGTGTAGCCATTTGAGAGGGGCCCAAAGTAGAGCTGCTTGTTCTCCGCACTGAAAGGAGACACCAGGTGTAGAGCTCCAGGGTAGACCCAGGACACACTGGACAGATTATAGCGCTCAGCTGGCCTGGAAATGCTTCAGTGTTCCCCCGGATAAGCTGGAGGAGGTGGCTAGGGAGAGGGAGGTCTGGGTTTCTCTGCTGCCCAAGTTGCTCTCCGATGCTTCGATTGAAGCGTGAATGTTGGTTATGCATGGAGAAAAGTGCATGTATGAATGTGTGACTGAGGAATGTTGTATAAAGTGTGTAGAGTGCGTAGAGTAGATAAGCATTATGCAAGAACCAGACCATTTGCTCATTCTACTGTACTCTGACAGCAGAGGTGCAGATTTTGTGTGGTAAAAAGGCATTCCCAGCGAACATGAAGATTAAGATTGTGCTAATCTCCATCGTCATTTTGTTTTGATTCATCCAAGATTGTGCGGTATGTTGCCAGAAATGCCGTCTGGTACAGAGCGCCCTGCGTGATTAAGTAAGCTGCCAGGTACTGCAGCTACTACATCCCCACATGTTGCTATCTGACTTCCCACAGAAGTGTCTCCAGCCTGGCCTAAACAAAAGTTTGTTTTTTTATCTGCTTTTACCCAAATGATATTATCATGTAAAATTCTAATAATTAATACAGATTTTAATCAAATCATTGTCCCAGTTTATGATCATCACTTGAAGGGGTAAAAGATTATGTGTGATTATCTGGACACTGACTGAGCTGAAACCATCACCAAGGTTTCAGTAGAACCAAATTCTACCAGATCATCATCATCATAATAATAATAATAATAATAATAATAATAATAATATAAAGTAAATAAAATATGAAAAAATATTTAGAGATGTTATTGTAAAAACATTATTTGTGTATTTATGTATTTTTCAGGATCTGCCTGCATAGAGTTTGCTTGTTAATTTGTTCACAACGTCCTCCTCGACCATTAGGAGTTGAGCAACCAGACTTGGCCCACAGGTGCATATTAGCTCTGAGTATTCTTATCAGTATCACACTATAAGAACAACAGTACTAGTACACCTACACATTACGCCTGCAGGAGCTTCATGAAAACCCATTCCATGAAGCTCCTGCTGCGCACTTTTTGTGCTGATGTTAATGCAAAAGGAGGTTCGGAATTTTTTTTTGGTATCATTCATTCCCAAATGTTTCTACTTTGCAATACAAACAACATTTTAATATAAACAACACTTTGCACCTCTATTTTTAACCGTTCTCAGTGTGATTAAGTCTGTTTACCTGTAGTGATTCAAAAAAAAACCAAACAAACAAAACATTTGTTATTCCAACGTTGTCACTGGGGTGAGATTTGAGAGAGGTGTACGCACATCTGAGAGAGAAAATTATTATTATACATGGATGGAAAATGAGAATGTGATTCGTATATGCATAAACACAAACATAGTTTAATTTAGTCAAATATTTAGAAAGGTGAGACTTCAGATTAAAATGAAAGTGTAATATGAACATCCTCAGATAGATCAGAATGGCTTGTTGCCAGGTATTTTCCACATGTAGTGTCAGCTGCACAGATGGGTAATATCAAAACACAGACATGACATCATTAAAGAGCACTCAGAGTTCCTTTGGAGGTCAGGAAGCCTGCAACTGCACACTAAACGTGGCTGAAGCTTCCTAAGCTTTGGAGAGATGCAGCTAAGTAACCACCAAGGCTGCACAGTCTGTGGATTCTTTTTGATAACAAAAGCATTTTTCAAGCAAATTTGAATCTTGTTCCAAATCAGCAAGAACATAATTTAGCTGAATTGAATCAAATGCTAGAAAGTGACACGTCTCGTGTTTGGAAGAAGAAGAATCTTAAGCTCTAATTACATGTTCATTTGGTACAAGTTTATACATTTCATATTCCTTTTAAAGAACATATTTCAACAACCTTTTGACTATGCTGGTGAATAAAGGATAAAGAGCACACAAATCTATTTTTATGTACAATACACCCAAAAACAGAGAAATATTGGCAGAAATGCCATGTTTAAAACTCCCTGTCTTGAAGCTGGTTGGTTTCAAATGGCTGCTGTTTTATTAAAATGTTAAACATCTAAAGATCTCTGTGTCCGCGACGTTCCTCAACCCCGCCCCTCCTTTTCCCAGCAAACCTGTCCAGAGAAGCATCAATGAAATGTGTTTCCCTGACTTATGAGAACGACAGGGCTATTTGACTTTGGCCACAGCGACTGAGATAATCAGCGGGTGGCGAGGAGCGCACAGCAGCAATTTCCAGAAAGGTCACATCTCTAATGAGTGGCATTAGCCCACTCGCCAGCCACAGAGCAGCGGAGAACCATTTTTGTGGCGCACGAGCGAGCAAAGGCTGGCGGCTGAGGCGCCTCGAGGAGGCGAGGCTTTCAGGTGATCTCTTCATGTGACGGGAGGAGAGTTTTAGCTCACCTCCAGAAAGAAAGTCACAAGAACATGAAGGTTTTTGAAAGCAGCTGTTTGTTACCTTGGATGATAACTGTACTCAAATATTAATAAGATCACAACAAACCTACTGCACTCATGCTACAAAAACAAGTTATCAAAAAGCCAAAAAAGAGTTCTGCACAAGTACCAATGGCTTTTTAACAACAAAGTCGGGCTTTGGTCACCAGACCTGCCTTTTTGTCATAAAACATAATCTGGCAACCGTAAACTTGCAAAGTTAGTTTCTCTTTGAAAAAAAAAAAAAGACAAGACACAACAAGGCAACCGGCTATATTTTTAATGCATTTCAGCACAACACAAAAATATGCAGTGTAATGTGTGTGTTTTGTGTGTGTCGGGATGATATAATATTATTTCGGGCAAAAGCTACCAGACGCTGAGGCTGCTTTCAATCTGTGAATCTGTGACAATCACGGCGAAGGTGAGCCATTGTGGCTGACATCATTAATGCCAACAGAGACCAAACCAAGAGTCAGCCCCTCAAACTTGAGTGGCAATTGAAGTGTAAACATTGCACCTGTCAGCTCATTACTGGGGCTTCAGCGTGGCAGCAAAGCTGTTTGCAGGATGGACAGCAGTTGTCTTGCTGCCAGGGTAAATACCTTGCCCTTCTGCTGTATTCCCAGGATTCATTATGCTGCAAAGCAACACACAGGAGGATCTGTCAGGAGTTACCAGTTCCATTACCCCCTAAATCCTTGAACAGGGGCTTTAACTTGTTGAATGAGACTGATATTGATTTAGGGCGGGTGGTGAGGTTTCGGAGTAGTAGATGGGTTGATCCAAAGCACTGAAGTACTTAAATCGGACCTTTAAAAATCAGATTCCACACAATTATCTACACGTTTCACTGATAAAATAATATGTGCCTTGCAGCCATCATAGTGGTCCAATTTATATTAAAATCACTTCTCCAAAGTTATTTCTCACTGTGTTAAATAATACGGTCTATAAAAAGAAAATCCCTTTAATTTCAGGCAGATAAGCTGCTTACCTCATTTTCAACGTAGCCGAGCTCAACCTGATGCAAGACTTTGTTTTCTATCCAGCTAATGAAGTGATTTACCCCCAGAGTGCAGTCACCCCCGGCCAAGATGAGCTGTTGGTAGTTTATTTTAATTTAGTGTGTTTTTGTGTCCTTTGAAAATCCATCATTCAGTATGAGGAGCGGCGAGGATTTGATTAACAAACCCGAGTCAATGGGACGGTGGAAGATGTCAGACCCGAGCTGTGTCAGAAATCATTGCCAACCGAACCCGTTCAGCATTTATTTCCTTTGAGAGACACTTTTGTATGATCATTTTCTCTGGCAGCAATTACACAAATGTAAATTTCCATTACAGGATGAACATATTTGCCTTTTTTTCATATAATATATATTCATGTCATTTTTTTTTAAGATGAAGAAAGTAGCCTTTTAGAGAGCAGCACAAATCAGGTCATTAATATTTACACAGTTGTGCTCAAATGTGGTCATCATGGGCATTTTGGGCTTTTAATGATTTTTTTTAACAACTTTTTCCCCCCAAGGGGGAATAATTGTACAGCTTTCATCTGTAATGACGTGTGTTGTACTTGTGCACCCAATTCTACCCACTGTTTGGTTAAATGTCGCACCTTTTGGCAGGCATCAACAAGCTTCTGGGATGATGCTGGGTCAGAGCCCCTCTTGGCACGATTTGTAGAGTTCATTTCAATTAGTTGGTCTGTTGGCACAGACCCAGCCTTTAAGCAAAGTCCACAAATTTTCACCAGGGTTGAAGTTGGGACTTTGGGAAGTCCATCCCAGAGGCTTAATGGGGCATTCCCAAACAGCTGCCGATTCCAGAGTCATCAGTGTAAACAGCTGATTATAATAAGTGCAAGTTATTCAGATTGAATTCTGTATATTGCATCAGTTTTGATTTCACACTAATCCAGTTATCCACCAGTATTTGCATCCATTCTATTTGTTTTTTAAATTGTTTAAATTTGCTGCTGGGGGTGATAATGTGTCACTGCCCGCTATAAAGAAGCAAACAGTAGCTATGGTATTGTGGAGTGATTTTTACAGGCAGCAGCGAGCACAGGAACAGCTGTTATATTGATGAATGAGCGACTCGAGTGACAAAGGGCTCTTTAAAACGATAAACCTTTGTATATGTCTGCTTGCACTCACATAAATGTAATATAAATTATGCTTTCTGAGCAGAGGTGTACAGTAGCTATAAGTTGTGCTTCCTGGAGGCATGTCTTTATATTTTCCAGTCTTGGAGTGAGCTTCTTCCAGGGGAAGAGAGGAATCTTTTGTCTGCGTGGGATTCATTGTCCTACTGTGTCTCCGCTTGAAGGAAAAGTGACACATTTCTGCAATAATTGAGGTAATTTATGTTTCTTGCCTTTGATTTGTCATTTTTTTTTAATCTAGGATTTTTTTTTTTTGGACTCACAAAATATGTGATGTGAGTGTCAGCAGAGTATGCCACAGAATGGTATGTTTGGTAGACCGTTCCTGTCAACTAAGACATAAAATGATTTTGTGTATACATATGCTCAAAAATCTAAGTGACCTTGTAACCTTGTAACTCTGTTTTAACCTCAACGTCCAGCTTTATCTTTTGCAAATGAGCTTCATTCGCCCTCGACGTCTCTGCACAGCTGAAAGCCATCCAGCATGGCGGGTTTAAGGAGCACCATTCTGATTAGGAGATGATCAGTGCCATAATAGAAGTTGTCCATATGGCACAGATCATTAGCTGACTACCCCTGAGCCCATAAATGTGCCAAGACGTGTCTTTGAATCCATCACTCTTACCTTCTCAATCACCTCTCAGGTCTGTGAAGTTCTCCCGTTTTCCGGCACTCGTGTGTGTGTGTGTGTGTGTGTGTGTGTGTGTGTGTGTGTGTGTGGAAACACACTGGAGGAAGCTCATGGGATGCATTCAGAGGCATCGCTTGATCCATGTCTTTGTCAAACCTACAAACACTGTTATGTTACCTCTGACAGAGATATCAGGTGCTTGCAGCAGATGAGTGTCACAATTCTGCCATGCACTTTAGACCACAATACTTTTCTCCGTCAAGGAACTGCATCAAAATGATAAACACGCTTCATCTGTTGGTAACATTCACACAAGATAAATGCTGTGCAGTTATAGCCAGTGGGAAAAAAGATTTAAAATTCATGGATGTTGCCAGAGTTACATATTTTAAGGGGGAAAGCAGCGCATATGCTGCAAATTAAAGATGATCTTTATAGCAAGTTGGTTTACAGATGAACACGAGGTCATGCTGAGTTCAGGTGCGCAAAGTCGCTTCTGTTTGGTTCCGTTTTCTGAACAACAGAGAATCCTAAGATTAAATATGAATAACCCGCAGCAGACACCAGTTGCTCCACAAATGTAGAGCCAAATTTAAACCAATCAAACGCATTTGGAGTGGGGAACGTGCCCCAGGTTCAGAGGACCTATAAATGACAGATCAATCAGCTATATTAGCCGGGGCCTCACAGGATTTAGAGACCAGTTTTTAATCCAGCGTGCTTCAAGGAGATAAAGTTCACTGAGAAACGCAGTGAAAATGTCTCACGCAAAGAGGACGGCGATAATCAGGAAAACCGGTCACCTGGAAATTGTGCTGAACTAAAGAATGAATATTTGTCACTAATACACAGCACATAATGGTACGGTATGCCATTAACAACCGTGACATTCAGAAGCACGGACCATTCTTTGTAAAAACTTAAAGGGAGTACATTCCTATGTGTCATAGCTCGGACGCTATCAGACGAGCTCCCATTTCCTGCACGTGGTGAGAATTGAGTTGCAGTCGAACGGTCAAAGTCTGCCTCTGTAAAACATCATGAAATCAAAGGGAAATATGAAGGAGAATTCATAAGCACGTAGTCATGACATAGAATCCAACTGTAGATGGAAAACACATTACTTCAATAACAAGGCTGAAAATAAAATAATTATAGTGCACGGGTCACAAATTGAAATTCAGTGTTTATATTGAGGGTGCTCATTCTCATGTGGATCCATGGGAACTTATAATAAAATAAAGATCAACAGCTTCTGTGACTGAAGGATCACAAAAGCCAGGTCAGCTGGCTCACATCAGCCGCTTTGAGCTCTCTTCCATTCAGGCCGCTGTTTGCGTTTTTGTGTGTTGGTTTATTTGAACAACTGCAGCGGTTATAATAATGGTGATGATGATAATAATCGTCGTGTTCTCTTGTGTAGACACCCTCTTTGTCTCAATGGCTAAGGTTTAAAAAGGTAAATGAAAAGTGGCGTTGTAAATGCATCACTCGTCGATCCTGCTGTCTGCTTTTGTGATCAATTGTTCAGCGCATTGCTTTGGGTTGGAAAGATGGTCCAGCCCGGGACCCTGTGGTCCAAGAGGCGAGGAAGCACTGACCACCTCTCCTTAGCATTAAGGGATGTGATCGGCTCTTATTATTGCTGGCACATCCTTACTGGTCATTTGACTTGAAAAAGAGAAAGAAATCACTTTAACCCAAACTTTCTCCACTCAGACTCCTTTAGCTAGCCTAACACTTTAAACTGAACCTAATACTTTTGGCTAGCTTAATGTGCCTAGTAGCTAGCTTGTGTCAAAAGGGCTAATGTTGCGTTAAATAGCGTTACATAAAAATCTATTTAAAACTGCATGAAAAGAAACTTTTAAACGTTAATAAAATGATTTCTAGTTGTTTTATTTCAAATACTCTAAAGCTGCAATTATTACACCAGACTATCAATTATTATTCCTGATGAAATGGGTGAAAATATTTGAATAATTGTCTAATAATTGGTCCTTTCCTGAGTGACTTTTGTAGGGCCCTCGCCCAGTTGAACTCCTAAATGTACTTTTAGATACACACACTTAGATGATGGGTTATTAAATGACACGTTCCGCCTGCCATTCACCCTCCTTGACTGGTCAGTGCTAATTGCTAGCTTTCTTTTTTTCAGTCGCTAACTCTGAAATAACCATTTCCCTCTTTATGGTCCACATCCTAAAACCAAACAAACGTTAAAGCCCGGTCAGGGTTACAACAGTGTTTAAAGTCTCATCACAAATACAGCGATTGCTGTAACGAGGCATCCAGTCACTGACGAAACAAGGATTTATAACAGGGGTGGGCAAATGTTTTGGCGCTGGGGCCACACTGACTTTTTGAAATTGGACAGACGGGCCGGGCCAGAACCCGATGCATACATATCAAACATAAAGAAGGCTTTACAGTGTTAAGACTTCAATTTACTTTTAGTGAGAACAGTGTTGTTCTTGCCAGTGCATCGAAGTCTCGTGTTTTTTGTAGCAAATCTCAGAATCCTCAACATCGTTCATAATTATGATTTGATTTGAGCTATTCTGTCCCAATCTTTGGCAGGCCGGGTGTGGCCCCCGGGCCCTATTCTGGATGAGGTGTTTCTAAAACATGAAAACAGGCTAACGTTAAAGCCCCTGTGAGCAGACAGACGTGCCTTCACCAAAGGCTGAGAACCACAACATGACATGAGTAATTAATATCTGGTTGGGTGCTTTGAATTATTTGCTAACTAGAACAATGACTCTGATCTTAATGGGAATACCAACATCTCAGTTTGCCAGCCAGTAGTTCATCTTCTGAAGGTGTGCTTAACGATCAGACGCATTAGCATGCACACATCCGTTTGAAAGCCCAAACACTTGTGGCTGGAAACAGTTTTTTTCTCGCTTGCACAGGGTTACGCATATTTTGATGTGTGGTTCACTGTCATTTGCTCCTCTGGGGTTCATTTACACCTGTTGCTACAAGTCATTTACTGAGTAATAAAATAGCAAGGCGACACAGGTGTTGACTTGAGGACTGTGGAATATTTTCACCCTTTTGTTAGCATTTTTGGAAATGCTTTCCCGCTACACGTTCCACTTTTGAAGATAAATCTACTGCAACTTTAAGGCCAAGTAATAAAATGTTGTTCCAACACCAAGCGGGGATAAAGTTGAGAGTTTTATAATAATGGATTCAAGCAATAACAGTTTTGTGGAAAATTTAAGTCAGCTGTTGTACAGCAACATTGTGTCGCACTGTGTGACCAATTACCCACAGTACCAGGGAAAGTGCGCTACAAAACAACACAGTGGGCTCAGAAGTGCAACATGTTTTGTTAAGAGCTGTTCTAAACTGTGATAATGTGTTTTAGGTGAAAGCGTCTCAGGACCCCTCTCTACGGTATGCAGCTGCTTCAGCTATTACTCCGCACTTACTATAAATACTTTTCTTTTTTTTAATCTTTTTATTCAACATGACACCAAAGGAGGTGGAAATTTGACTTTTCTTTGACATTAATCCAGATAAAATATCAAAACATTGACAAAAAATTGGCCACATTTATGAAACTATTTTTTATTGCTTTACTGAAGCACATTTAGCAAACTATTTCAGAAGAGCAAATGTTTTTTTTTTTTTTTACCAGTTATTATTACTATTATTACCTTACCCACTAGTAGGTGGAGAGGTTATGTTTTCATGGAGTTTTTTCTGTGTGTTCAGTTGTCGGTTAGCAGGATTTATGAGTGTGTCAACACTGGGCGGTATCTATTGCAGCGTAGTATCAGCACATAGGCACATGGGGTCGGCTCTTTTAGTTATTATATTATTAATGTTATCATTAATTTGTAGAACAGCTCAAACTCTAGCCACCCAAACGATCATGCAAAATTCTGGATTACTGTAATTGCTTTGAAGCCAATAAATCACCTGTCCTCACAGGGTGCAGTCCTCTTGCACGGTCAGGGTTAGTCTCTAAAAGTTTCTAAAAATAAATAAATAAATACTTTATCATGTTGATGCAAAATCATTGATTCACATACTAAGACCCCGTGGCTGGGAGTAAATACTCGTACTTTTATATACTGTAAATGGACTGTGGTTAGTATCCTTGTCACTGGATATAGTTTGGATTTTTCCCTGATTTTATCCAATAAAGCTGTAATTAATATTTTGGGGAGTCATATTTTGAATGTTTCCTCTTCTTATGTGTATTTGATTACAGTTCTGTGTTTTTCCCCAATTAATGTGTATTTATTATGGTTTTGTATCTACGGTGCATTATGGTTTTATGTAATTGAATACCATAAAATTTTATTTGCGGCTTGTGGATATAAAAGCCCAGTCAGGGACAAGGGTTGGAAACGATAAACTCCCCGTGCAGCACATCAGTTTTATGCTCTCGGAACAATGTTAGACTGCATCATCCTCATTAAATAAAAAAGTAAACATTAAAAACTAATGTTTTTGCCTGAAAATCTGGGCAACAAGCACAACAGTACAAGATCCCAGTGTATCTCCTGCGTTATCTCAGCTGTCATGGAACAAGCGTGCAGCCTGGGCATAAAGACCAATAATAATTCATGCTCACATTGTGGCTACTTCAGTATTACCATTTAACCTAACATGCATGTCTTTGGAGAAAGCTGAAAACTCCACAGAGAAATCCACAGTCAGTGGATTCGGACCTTCTTCCTGTGAGGTGACGCTAACCTCTGCACCACCGTGCCAACAACCCCCATCCTTTAAAGTTACTTAATTAGACAAGCGATTAAATTGCTGCACCAGTGATCAGTAAGGTCACCAGTGATCAGTAAGGTCACCAGTTATCAGAAAGGTCACCAGTGATCAGTAAGGTCACCAGTGATCAGAAAGGTCACCAGTGATCAGTAAGGTCACCAGTGATCAGTAAGGTCACCAGTTATCAGTAAGGTCACCAGTGATCAGTAAGGTCACCAGTGATCAGTAAGGTGTTTGCAATCAGGTTCTGGTTACACTGTGATCCTCTTTTCTTTGGATAAGTTATAGTTTTAGCCATGCTTTACTGGGAGCATCAGTATACAGTGTACATCATTTCTCATTGGAAGGATATTTGCCATTTCTCTTTGTGCTATTTTTTTAAACTTTTTTTTTTTTTTTCCTTTTGGGTTTCTACAATATGCTCCAAGGGAATAAGAAGTCATGTTGTCACATTTCTAGCGGTTTCTGTAAAGTGTGACAAACATGTGACAACCAGACTTATTCCCCCAATAAGCTCCAGAGATGTGACAAAAATATTCGGAGAAGTGCTCTCTTTTTTTATTTAGCTCAGCATGAACACATTTGGGACTTATTTTGAAAGTTTTGTCAAAATATTCAAACTAAGACGGTGAGTTTAATGATACCAAATAGCTTAGCCTAAAGAGCCGTGCAGTGATCTGCACAAGCAAAAATGATGAATTCTTCACTTTTGTCAATCAGCACCTGCACCTTTTTTTCCTCCCTTAAATGTTCTATAAATGGCATTTTGAACAGCAATAAGGCACCGAACATTTTGGCTTTCCTAGCAGAAAAGTGTGGTCTTCCTGTCTGTACTGTGATTTGTTGTGTTGTATGCTCATGCCTCACTGAGGGTGCATGCAAGTCACTCCATTTAAAACTGCATTTATAAAGAGATGAAAGTGAAGTTTGAACGGCTCAGTTTATCTTAATTATGTACACCATAGATCAGCACCACTGCGCTCACTGAAGAATGTCATAAGCACGGGCTTCATGGCTGTTTTTATATTCATTTATTTTATTGTTCTTTGGAGCTGAAGGAATGCTGGGAGATGTGCCCGTTTCTTTTGCTTTAATATATTTTTGTGACCTCATCTTTAATACAGATAAAGATGGTTACAAATCGCACACAGCTGATGAAGAATATTTATTTCTCTGTGTTTTATGTTACAGAGGTAGTGTATCTGTCATAGAGCTGGAAACACAGACGTCCTGTACAAGAAGGGCCGGAGTGGAGTCCACCTGCTGAGGAGACTGAGGTCCTTCGGGGCCTGCAGGACTCTGTTAAAGACGTTTTATGACTCCGTGGTAGCATCTAACCTTTTCTATGCAGTGGCCTGCTGGGGGGGGGTGGATGCACTGAAAGGGACAGGAGCAGGATTGACAAGCTGGTGCGTAGGTCGAGCTCTGCGCTGGGATGTCCCCTGGATTCTGTGAGGGTGGTGGGTGAGAGGAGGATGTTTGTGAAAGTCCATAATGGACAACCCGCCACCACCCTCTGCATGAGAGCGTGGGTGGGCTGAGCAGCTCCTTCAGTCAGAGACTGAAACATCCTCGCTGCAGGAAGGAGCGCTTTCGCAGGTCTTTCATCCCAACAGCAGTCAGACTGTACAACACATCATGATGTCAAGAATCACTTGGACACTTCACCACTGCCATCACCTTAGCCATACATAACACACATCTTTATTTATCACACTCACCCATAATGCACACTGTGTGTGCTGTGTACACGACACTGTATGTATATAGTGATGGTGGTTTGTAAACAGTGTCTTTGATGTACATGTGTGTGTATACGTGTAATTTTATTATATTTTTTATGTATATAGTGTTCTTTCTTTTCTTTTTCATTTTCTTTGATTTGTCTCATTTTTTATTCTTTATATTCTTCTCTGTACCGAGCTGCTGTAATGCACACATTTCCCCACTGTGGGATCATTAAACTTTATCTTATCTTATCTTAAATGTCCCACACAATAATTTAGATTAGAAATTGTTGTTGGCAGTGGCTAACACTGAAAATTGCTTGTTTGCAACCAGACTGCATGGACAGTAGAGACAGAAAAATGATCACCTAATAAATAATTAAGTGTCTCTTTGTTACATAGCCGGCTTCAGTATCAGCTAGAACAAAATGCAAACCTGTGACGGACAGGGCAGAGTACTGAGAATAATTGATGCTGTATTGGAATCAGGTTAGTCTGTAGTCTCCATCAGTACAGCAAGACCAACGGCTGCTGACTGAAACAGATGAAATAAGGTGTTTGTAAATGAATTCATCTTTTCATCGAGTGTACATGTTTGTAGGTTAGATCTGTTTGTTAGCCACAGATCAAACACTGTGTGTTTTTTCTTGTTACTTGGATTTTGGAAGCATTTCATGAAGCTCGGAGTATTACCATCCATCTATGATTATGTAACAGTATGGCTTTGTCAACAGCTCCACAGAGCTGTAGTTAAACAGCTACACACAGCTTAAGTTGTCACTGACCTCAGTTTACACGGGAGCGGGACAGCGTCCTCGCTCAGGATGCCACGTGAGCCGGAGCTTGTCCAGTTTTCCCGGCATAAGCTGGTCAGTGTCGATCTATTTTTTTTTTTTTCAACTTCCTGTACTTTCACAACATGTTATGAAATGATGGAACAACAATAAGAGGAGTACATTATATGCTGGCTCAGAGTAGGGCAGAGGCAGCCTCCTACTCATCCCTGGAGGAAGCAGAGACGGGGAGAGGATGCTTGAAGCAGGATATAATAGTGATCCATTATAAGTGCTGTCTATACTCTTACTATGACTGAAGGTACAGTATCTAAGGAAACCCATTTATAGTGTGGTCCTTTTTCTATTTTTTTTTCTCCTTTATAGTTCCTGTGTGAGGCCTGAAAAAATAGTGATTACTGAAAAAAGCTTTTCAGTGGCTGCAAACTGATTCTACACTTCTCTGATCAAGAGATTATGGATAACACTGAGCGTTTACTCCCATTTTAAAGAATAACTGAAGAGGAGAAAATTGCTGGCTGTTCAACAGCTGTTACAATGTTTCCCGGAGCCTGACATTAAGAGCAATACCTATAGGAAAAGAGGCCCATCGTGTAGCTAAAAGCTACCCGATATCTTCTTTGCGGCCCTGACGCTCTAAGGATGACCTTGGGAAGGTAATAGCTGGTGACATCCGTTTAGTGGTTGTGTTGTACCCCAGCTGTTTGTTCTGGAGCACTGTTTCACATATTATAACATCAATTTTCTCCATATTTTCCCCACTGTGATTAAGTATTGATCTTTCTGCACTGCAGCAAACTCACACGAGATAAACTCAAAAAAACTGAACGAGCCCCTTCATCAACTGAAAATTGATATCAATCTCATGATGGTGAATTTGTCTGAAACTGCCGGCACAAACTCAGCCTCGTCCTTATTCAGGTTCTACAGCCTTCGCTTTGCTGGCTGCAGATAGAGAGGAATTAGGAACGCATACCTTTCATTTTTCTGCCTTCCCCCCTTGGCGGGGATTATATCATTTTTAATGATAGGTGCAGACGTGTCCCAGGAAACCCGAGGATGGAATCACATGACCAGACGTAAGCTCAATCATCCGCGCATGAAAGTTTTAACTGCACGCTGATTGAGACACAGCCTGGCAAACAGTTAAAGTCAAATAAGGCAGCTGAATACCACTTTTTCTTAAATCCAAAGTAGTAGCAGTTAGACTCAGCTGAAGCAACAAAGCAGAATAAAGTCCACCAATGGTTCGCAGTAGGACAGGAGCCCCCAGAGTGTGGGCGCAGGTGGTGGCAGAGGTGAAGCAGGTGGAGACTTGGAAGAGGATCTCCATGAGGCCAGGATGAGGTGGAGATGGGGACGAGGCGGGTCGCCCAAATCTGAGTCTGTTGACAGAAGAGCACACTGGACAGAGGAGCTGATTGGCTCTCAGAAGGCGGGACGTAAGATGATTGGGCCCCAGTGATGACGACATGATTGAGCTGGACAGCGTGGGAGGTGACGTAAAGAATAGAGTAAGAGCCCAAACACACAGGAATGCAGGCAGGTGAGTGAATATCTTCCTTACTCGGCTTACACATGAGCTTCATTTACATGCACACGAGAAGAGATGGAAACATCTTTCATACTGCAATTCATTAAGAAATAAATGAGGCGTTTTAAAAAATATCTGCCAGGTAATGATTGACGAGGCTCTGTTCATTCAGGCCGTGCAGTACAGTGTCCCAGACGCTGATTCACCACTGTGAAATGCCTTCATCACATCTATATTAAAGCTGTAAAATATAAAGATGAGGCGCGGTGCCAAAAGCTTAAAAAGAGAATGAGTAAGATTTTCCACTGTAGCCATTACAATTACTCTGTGAAATTGGATAAATTTGTTCAAAGGTATCAGATACAAAGCCTTTATCCTCAAGTGCTTTTGATTAATCGTGAAAGGGCTAAGGCCTCTAATATGTCTTTGTATTCAACTGATAATGAGTGTAAAATAATGTAATGGGGTCTTTTTTTTTTATAAATGATCAAATCTGTAGAAGTGGATTTCTGTGTAAAAACTATTATTTCTATTCATTTCAGAACATAGCAATAAGGCAAACACATGCAAGACAAGGTGAACTATAGGAGACAGGACGGAGAGGAGTTACTGTCGGGTATTCATCGGAACCGAGACAAGCGTCCTGACACTTCGATCCACGGAGTGGGCCAAACCCACCCAGCAGGGAGCAGGGCTGGGGGGATTAGGAGAGAGGAGACAAGGAGGTAAAAGTGGTTGTGTATTTGCTCAGACAAAGCAGGGCCAAAGCCTGGCTGAAAAAATCTTACGGCTGCACGGGGATTAGTATATCGATGTGTGTGATAGAGGAAAATGGCACGCCGGCGAATAGAGCTGTGATTGTAGCAGCAGTTTGTGTCGGCAGAAGTTCTTCGTTACACAAACTGCCTGTAGTTATGTAACGTTGGGATCGATACTGCAACACGGCCACTTTCTTAGGGAATAACTGTGTTTTCCCAATCAAGCGCTGAGGCTTAAGTCTCAGGAATTTGCACTCTCATAAATAATGCACCGTCTTGACTCTCGGAGTGTCAGATTGGGTCCACGCTAAGCTTAAATCTAACTATCTGGGTTTTTTTTTAGGATTTTTTAAAAAAAAAGAAAGCTGTCGCTGTAGGTCAAGGATAAAAGCAATGATTTCTTTGTTGCGTCAGGGGACGGGAGAAGCACAGCGGCACATGTGTGCTACTTTTTAGTCACAGCAATACAAATTGTGCTTTACTTGTCCCAATGTAACGAGGCGATTATGCACACAGAGCCTGAAAAAGATGCTGTACATCAAGCGATACTGCATGTATTATGACGTGTACTTCCTTCTTACATTCAGAATATTCTAATTGTCTAATTAGTTAAATCATTTTTTTCACTTTTTATTTGATTGCAATGTCACATATCCATATAGCATCTAAAATAATGGATTCATAATGAAGACATCAGCTATGGGAGCTTCATTCATTTAACCTGTGCAGTTAAAGAAGATGCCTTATGAAATTAGCTCATTAAATCTCTGCACAACAACATGAATGACTTCTGATTGTGATTTTACGATCCAGCGCTCTGACACTGACGTTTAATCGGACGGCACACGAGCCGTGCCGAGTGACATCAGAAAGACTGCATTGTGATTTACTGAGAAATTCCCCGTTTCTCACTGTGTATAGTTTGATCCATGATGTAACTTTGTGAAACATCTATTCACTAAAACAGAATTTTCTGTTTCAAGGAGAATTTATGACTATTGATCATAAAGCTCTCGTGTGACACGGCTCAGAGCCAGATCCGCACAGGAGTGACACTCCCAAGAGTTAGCCCAGTGTTTGATCTGTAAGATTTTCTAAATGTCGGAGTATGGCGGTAACTACTTCAGAAATCTGCTACACGTTTAGCTTTTGCAGCCGCTGCATCGTGTGTGGATTGTCGGTCGTTGGGTGTGACCTTTGAGCTGACGAAGAGTCATAATCTCCACTGACAGTTCCTCTTAGAGACACTGATTCCGATACCCTGTGAAATAATCTTGTGTTATTGGTGGATTTCGACACAAGAATTGGGATGATACCACATGGAGAAAAATGTGACAGCTTCTTTGCCCTCGTGTGGATATGCGGCATGCGAATGTTCCACATTTGCATTCACATGCTACTTTATGGGCTCATAACACCAGCGCTAAACTTTGGCTCCCGGTTACCGAACACGTCTGCATTCCCTCAGCTCCCATCTATCTGCAATCTACGGTGTCCAAAGCAATTAATTGGCCATTAAAGCATAAAGTTCAGTGAGCTTTATGTCTGCGCTCAAAGACACCTGCAGTGATTTTGTGGGGAGTCCGAATTATCTGAGCTCAACTTTTCATTGTTTTGAGCTCATCATATGAACTGCATTGTGACAGTACGGGCAACAGGTTTGTAAGTAATAACTATAATATTCAATAATACTGCAGCTGATCAACATCAGTTTGAATCCCAATCAAAGCAGAATTGTCTCAGCATTTTAAGCAGCTCTATTGTGGGTTTGAAGTAGTTTAGTAGTTTAGTACCAGCAGGTCCAGGTCAGCCGTGCTGTTCGGTGTGCAGTTTGCATGCTCGGTGTTCCTTCCTGAGGTTCCTCGGTGTGCTCCTGTGAGATTTATTGGTGATTATAAACTGGCAGCACGTGCGACTGTGGGGCTGACTGGCTGTCTCCCGCTATCCAGATTGTACCCTGCCTCTTGCTCAGCGTCAGCTGCAATAGCGTCCGGCCACTTTGTGACTCTAGTTGGAAAAGCAGTTGAGAGGATGGATGGATGGGCAGTTAATAATACGAGTGATTGAAAATCTGAAGGGATTGAAATAGGTTTTCCTTCTTTGGAGATGAATAAAAGTGCTGTCAGACCGCGGTGCACTTAAACGCACATTTGCAGTCAATAAAATGCATGAGATCCTACTCACAGAAAAACCCTTTTCTTTATTTTATTTGACCAGCAGAAGTCAAAAACTCGGCAGGTTTTCTTTATGAAATCTGTTATCATTGGATATGTGATTTAAATTCTTAACAGGCACAACAACCACTTGCCTGTTACAGGCTATACTGTCAAAGCTTTAAAGATGGTGTTTTTATACCCAACGTTTGATTTTTAGGCACACAAAACAACACAATGCCCACTGCTTGATGTCAAACGTGGCTCTAACAGATTTGCTATTACTGACTACATGCTTAAGTACTTCTGTTATTGCTCCATGCAGGTGCTGCAAGGAATTATTGCAGCATAGTGTTTGATGTTAGAATAGATTGATTTTCTCTGTAATTTAACATTCAACAAATTTCCTGCAGTTATAACGCAGAACGAGCAACATTTCATTCAAACAGATCGATATTTTTACAGGTTGGCAGACAAGCAAAACAAATGCACGCCGTTTGCATGCTGAAGTTATCATCATGAGGCAGCGTTGATGCTATAGCCAAATCACGTAGCGAGCACAGAGGGTGATCCTCTGTAATCCACGCAGTCGATACCGAGGATCAGGACTCCTGTTTGGCCTTTTGATGGCACCTGATTGATTAGCTTGGTCTTGCCATTTGCCAAAATGGATGATGAGCAAAAAGAGCTGCAGTCAGGGGTTTCACTTGCCTTTGAGAAGCTGACCTTCAAGGCTGCGAGTCTGCCGGCAGTCAGACAGCTTTGACTCCAGAGGATTGCTACAGCGATCCAGACAAGCCAGTGCACACAAACTTCCTCTGATAGAAATTAAGCTGTGTTTGCTACGTGTCACTAAAGAAACAAGATTAACTGAAAAAAAGCACGATTTTATGTTCAGCAGCCCCTGAGTTTTAGTTTTCATATGCTTAGGTTTAATAATACAGAGGTAATACAGAAATACTGTCCAATATGCCCCAAAATGTACCAATACTAACAGAGATATTAATAGCTTTGAGTACCGTGAAAAGCACTATATAAGTCTAAGGCATTATTATTATTATTATTATTATCATTAAAATGCAATTTTGGTTTTAATCTTTACACTGAATATATTAAAAAAGAAGCAAAACCAAACATAACTTAGATACAATCCACTCAAATGTCCCATTCTGGGAACAAACAACAAGCACACTGATGCACAACCAGAAAACCTCCAGGCTGATGCAACCATGAGGCCACTGAGGTTGCATATGGCTCCGCTGGTATTTTAGACAAATATTTTATTTAATTCATGTGTTTCATGGTTAGACGTCAGGGCAAACATAAAGAATAAGTGGGGACGGGTGACAGCGTGTCTGGCACTAAGAGACGGCCTTCTCTTGCAGGTCTAAGGTGCATAAAGGATGGGAATGTCTCCCACAATGCTTCAGCTTTCTTGTGCTAATACTTTTGAATCCCACATTTCAGTGTGTTTGCTTTGCTCCACTTTTTGCCTGTGAAACTGTTTCACTCAAGGTTTTTATCGTCGTTGAAATCCACTGGAACCTCGAGGTTTAACGGTGAATTCCTGTTCGAGACTCCGGCAGCTAGTTCCCAGACTTGGCCACATTTTTATCTTCGTTGTTAGCGGGTGAGCTTGCTCATAACAGATTCCTCCACAATTAAACACAGAGGCAGAATCTGAATCATTAGTTACAACTCAATTCATCCGGTAACTATCGCAGAATCAGCTCCAAAATGGAAGGTTCAGCTGATGACAGCGTGCACGTTCTGCCTGTGCACGGCTGCAGGTACCTGGCGCGGGACCCTGTGTGATTCTGTGGGTCACGTCCAACCTTTAGCTTATCATATTAATAATACATTGTGACTTGCAGTGTTTGTCCTACCAGCACACGCTGGCAAGCCTCTAAATGTTTAACAGCAGCATGGTAATTTCAATGAATTATCTCCGTGACAGCAAAACAATAATTAAACTGGCAGTGATGCCTGCAGGCAGGCAGAGCTGGTGCTAGCCTTTGCTCTAATGCCGTCTGACTTCCTATTGACAGCTACACCTGTTGGGTTTCATGTCATACGGTACCACCACTTAGTGAAGCTCGAGCCCACGTTTAGCGTGCACGTGTGTTATTGATTGCTGTGATGGAACAGTACAAAAAAATGTGTGGGTTTTTTTCCAGCTTCTGTGATGTACTTGGATGAAGAGCTCCGATTGGTCCTCCGCTGAGAGTGACAGCGCGCAGGTGTGTGAGCGCACCTGCTGCCTTTTTCTGTCTTTTGTGTGCATGTGATCAGACAGAAGAGGTGCAATCTTGGGGGCGTGCTGTGGTGGATGTTTGTGCCACACTCATCCTTCAGGATTAGTGTTTAACGCGTGACCCAGTGGCTCAAAGATGATGACAACACTGTTCCAATCTCCTTCCCCTCTGAAGGCTTGGCACTCGTCGCTCTGGACACAGAAAATGGTGTTCGTCCTCAATGACTCCCCCTCCTTATGCCAACCATCTCAAATTAAAGTTGGATTTTTTTTTACATTTGTTTCGTGCCCAGATTCAGCAAAATCTTTATCTAGAAAATAAATAAATAAATCAGCTTCTTATTCAAATGTAGAACGTTGTAATTAAATGTGACAAAGACTGTAATGAAGATTCAAATTCGCTCGACGCAGACAACAAACTCCAGCTTTGACTCTGGCTCTTGGTGTCTTGATTGGATGTATGTGCCACAATAAGCGTAACAAGCCCCGCTGCAGGGAGAGGCTCAGCTGTCGGCGGCAGCCAAGTGGGACCCAGCTCACTCGAGGTTCACCCTCGTGCTTTACAATATAAATATTATAGCTGTTTTTTAAAAAATAAATACTTCTGCAGAGGAGCTAATCTCGGCTGAGTGTTAGGAGAGTTGCTTTATGTCATTTTGCACGTTAGGAAATGCGCGTATTTATTATGTTGTGTTCATGAGATGTGCAGCGTATTACACACAGAGGAAGCTCAGCTGACCAGCCTTCTGCCCTGAGGCATGATTAGTCAGGCATGATTACACTTTTCTTGCAGTCGCTCCTCTTCCTGACCCGCCTAAACCCAGCGTAGCACGCAGTGCACAGTTGCACCTCTCTGCTGTGTAAAAATACTGCCTTAAACATTATCCAGGCAGCAGCTGATATATATTTTCTCACACTGTAATATTGAAAACAGATTGTTAGTAAGTACACAAACTCTTTCTGTGGCAGGGTTGTGCAGTAGCTGGACAGCTGGTTACACAATGTCACAGCAAATCCTCAAATGCACAAAGATGCTGACTAAAATATTTCCTTTCCTTAAAAACAGGTGAAGCAAAACACCTCATGAGAGAAAACGACTTCAGACATTTGTGTCTGGGGATAATAAAGATCGCCATCTTCAGCATTTGCTCAGTGGTTTAAAAGTATATATCCTACAATCAACATGCAACGCAATAACAATGGCATAATTATCTACCGTTCCTGTGCACCTTTGGACCTCAAGGGTAACCTGCACTGGATTGCTTTCTAAGGGTGCTTGAGCATTGTGCTTAACCTAAAAGCATAACATTATAATTTTATTTGCCAAGAATTTCCTTAAAGTCAAGTTGTGCTACAAAAATATGCACTCGAGCAGAGCGCTGCCGAAGCGAATGGCCCTTTCAAGCAAATATTACAAGCGCACAAGACGTGCTTCAGTAATATGACTAATCTGGCCTTGGCTGGCAACCTTAAACCCAAACCGTCCTTAATTAGAAAGCTGCATAATCTGATCCGAACTTCCAGCTTGCACAGCAGTCGTTATGAATGGCAAATTAGCAAAGACTGTATACGATGTGATAGGATGCTGCATGTGTGGGAGGGCGAGCACTTTTTGACATGGAAATACAAATAACTTATGCAGGCATAATAAAATGTCAATTTTTTGAATACATTTCAGATATCTGGAGAATTTTAGCATACTTGTATCTGTCACCATTCCCCAGTCGTCGTGGCCGGCCTACCCTTTCTCTCTTTTCTCTCTCGCTCCTCTTCCTCACCTGATCCTCATCATTACTCACCTGTTTAGCAGAGTGAGCCCTGACCTCAAAAGCCGGAAGTATCTATGAAGTGGACACCGAAGCTTTGCTCTACCAGCTGAGTTAGTGACCTGAGGCTGGGAGAGTTTGGAGCGAGCGCAGCTTGGAGGAGCCGCAGAGAGAAGTGTTGCTTTCCCCAAGACCGTTTGACAACAATACATTTATGTTAATCTCACCTCTGCTCCGCACTTGTGTCCAGACCTTCAGAGGCTTAACATTATTATGATGCCAGCAGGGTGCAGAGGCAGGCTGCCCCCTGGATGAGTCCTGGCAGTATTAATTCTCAAGTCTCAATTTTATTGACAGCTGAGTTTATTTTTTTTGGACATTTTCTTTCCATCATAAAACCTTACATTGAGTGCCCAGCCTGTGCTGTGCTCTTGCTGTCCTTTCTATAACCTTAGCTGGATGATCTGTGCAGCCCAGCTGGTAATGGTTCGGATGTACACACAGCTGTGCAGGAGTCGGTCTGGAAGGCACTCGTCCAGGGACCTGAATATGATTAGTCAATCACCCGGCGCTTCCTGCTTCAAGGCTGTTGTCCAGGGTCCCTGCAATGGGGTGCCAAGGCCACAGAGCTTCCTGCCTTCCTCCCGTGGTAGTGATGGGGAATAAGTAAGCTATTGTGCTTATTTTAAACACTTCAAAGGGCCACTGATACCCTCAGCCCCATTTCCACCACTTGTTTACTGTCCTGACAAATAAAAAGAGTTTAGTCCCTGGGAGCAGTGCTCTGTGTGCGTAATTACTTTTATCTGTGGAAAACATACACGCAGTAATATACACGCAGCAACATACACGCAGTAGCATACACGCAGCAACATACACGGAGATAATATACACGCAGTAATATACACGCAGCAACATACACGCAGTAGCATACACGCAGCAATATACACGCAGTAACATACACGCAGTAATATACACGCAGCAACATACACGCAGTAATATACACGCAGCAACATACACGCAGTAGCATACACGCAGCAACATACACGGAGATAATATACACGCAGTAATATACAC
>VUQK01039319.1:13180-27502 GCA_015106715.1 Bujurquina vittata
AAGCAAAAAACCCAATGTTTAAAAACCAAAAGAAAAAAAAAAAAAGTGGGGGAAAAAAAAAAAAAAAAAAACATGAACCCTGAACTCTGACTTTAGTCCAATGAAAGTTAAACGGAAAATTAATGCACTATAGTCTGTTTCACTCTATTTAAGATGAATAATGCCACAGAATAATTGCTGCTAGATGGTCGCCACAGCTTATGTTTCTATTCGTTTCAAAGCATGTCAGTAATTAGACTTTATTTAAAATTAGCTCCAGTCTGTCCATTTAAATGGGGTAACAGAGCAAAGTATGAATCAGGCTTTCTGTGTGTGCCCTGGCAGAGCAGCTGCTCTGACAGATATTAGCTCCTTTAGTGTGCTGACCACTTCACCAGGCCTGATAATATAACTCTGAAAATTGGATATGGTCAGTGAGGGACAAGTGGAGTGAGGAAATCAGAATTACTCCTCATTTGTATGTGATTTACATTTTTTCCATTGGTCTTTAAAAGGCCAGCATTGGACTCAATAAGAAGATTAAAAGCAAATATAGTTTTGACAAACCAGGGGCTTGGGTGAGAGCTATTCACTTTCACGTCAGCTTTAAGTCGAAGACTTGCTGTCAGGCCTGGTTGCTACTGTAGCTTATTGGGGATTTAAGTGTCTTTTTGGCCCATGTTCTTTTAACCGGCTGCACTGTGTGTTATTTTAAATCAGCAATAATATGTGAGCCGTGGGATGAAGAAAAGTAGAATTACACAGAAGTTGTGACCCCAATGGCTACAATAATATATATTACACAGATTCAAACGGCACAGCATAAAAGACCACTGCTACATTTTAAAATATGTCAGAAAAAAACAGTTTCTGAATTCACTAAAAAATAAAACTTTTTTTTTTTTTGGCTTGATCAAACTGTGATTTTGAGTGGAATAAAAATAATAGAGGCATTTTCAATATCAGTAGCTTATTTTTTTATCTTGGTGGATAACAGTAATATATTTTGACCTTTCTGAATTGTGTTCAGTCTTAGACAATGTTGTCTCCCTGCAACCACGTGTCAATTTTAGTGCTATTCATGCCAAAGACTTTGAGTTTCTTATGGATTTAAGGTAGAGGGGAACTAACAGGCTGATGGCTAGATCCCACCAAAAGCCATGACAGCGTTGCACTATACTGTCTCCTGGCAAGGGAATGCGTGTTACTGGGACATACACCCCGGGGGGGGGCAGTCAAGGATTGAAACCCCCTGTTATTTGGTTGACAGCTGACCAAAGTTCCGCATGACCCTTCCAGTCTTTGCAATGACAGTGTCACCCCATGATCTTCCTCTACCTGACTGGCAGGATTCCAGTGAGTTGACAAACACTAAGACTGACCTCTGCAAAATGATGCAGCATGTAAGCATGTCATGGACATGGAAGTGTGTCTCCTGTAAACAAAGTAGCACTGTGTGTGTGTGTGTGTGTGTGTGTGTGTTAACCGGCTTTCGATGGTATTGTGCGCCCGTCCAATTTAACTACTTTTGCCTTTGTTAGGTTTATATGATGGTGCTGCTGTTGCTGCTTGTTTTTCTGAGAAGGACTTTTTTTGTTGTTATTCTTTAAAAACCTTTATGCCAGCCAAAGTTATTAGAGTTAACTAAAATCAATCTACTATCAAAAAAAGTCAGATCTTTCAAGGAGACTGGTGCATTTGCTGTTTGAATCTGAATGTCTGCATGACATGTTTTTACTGTAATACATATTCAAAATTCTAAAATCAAACAGTGAAACTTATTATTAATAATAATAATAATAATAAATGAAACTATAAAAAACTATAATAAGTCCGGCAGTGACTCAGTTCACAGTAAAGATATGAAATGAAGTCAGGATTCTGAGGGGGGGGGGGGCATAAGTCAGCGCGTTCTTTTGTAAAAAGCAAACAGATATTCTGCTCTCTATAAAGAGGTGGGATGAAATACTGAATAAATAAAATGTCATAAAGCCACAAGTAGACCGAGTGAATCACAAACAAACTATTTCCTTTTCCTTTCATTCGATCTTCTGTCGTGATGGCAAAGCTCTGATACTCTGTGGAAATCACCCCTATAGTTGTGCTTTCATGCACTATGCCTTGCAAGAAAGCTGAATAATTAATGTGATTGTTTACTGTGTTTTTCCTTTTTGTTTTGCCTTGGTAATCATCCAGAAACTGAAAGAATGTATGCGTTTTGTACGCCTAGTTTTGCTTTAACTTTGGGAATAAAAAAAAAACTAGCACATTATTGACATTACAAGGTCTGTTTTTCCTCTGTCAGGCCTCAACCAGGCTTAATTGGCCATACTTCAGAGGGACAATGATCCTAAGCCAGAGTTGCCTTAGAAGATTATAAGTTGTGTGCTTGCAATCCAGCAGACGTAATTGGGTGCTTAAAAAGTTAATAACTTTTGAATAAAAGTGCTCGTCAGCTTTTTAGCGCATCACATGTAATCTGTGACCAGGGCTCCAGAAGCCTGCATGTTAATGACGACTATAGGGATTTAATTAAACCATTTTGCTCCCCTTCCAGTATATTTGACTTCATGTTTCAAATGCATTCCAACTTAATTTCTCAGACATTATGATTTGAATAATGTCTTTGCATAAACCACTTTGAATTTAATTAAGATGCCTGTTTGTCTTCGGAAATCAACAGATGCCCTACTCTTGGCTCAAAATGGGTTTTGCCATGCAGAGGGAGGCGAGACAAAAAGAGCTTGGCTTCTGAGGATTAAAAAGTTTGTTGCTAAAAATTACATAAAATATAAATCCTTAACCCTTGGCATTACATTTTCTATCTCAGCAATAAATACATAATTACATATTTAGGTATTAAGGACAAGAGAAATCCAATGCTGGTGACTGAATCATGCTGCCAGGAGAGCTGTGCAGATTCTGATGACAGGCTGCCCTTAGGTTTGCTTTCTGTGGGGAATAATTGAGTAATGAAAACGCAAATCAGATTTCTTGAAAATGAAAAATGGATTTTTCCACTGTGCATACAGCTTTGTGGGAGCTGTAAACATATAACAAGTCAATTCTAAGCCAGCGAAATGCATTTATAAGGTGCTTTTAACAAACAGGTTCATTGTAAAATTCTTTACAGATCAACAAAGCAGCAACGCACATGACTAAATACTAAAGGAGGGCACTTTGATTTAGAATGTTTAGAAGCGTCTATGTTTGAGTGTAAAGCTGCAACAGCGGAATACAACATAAACCAGAGTGCACAAAGCATCAGGGTTGCAGTAATTTGCACAGAGGGGATCAAGGTAAAATAGTAAGCTGATCTAAACTGGGGGTGTTATATATATGTTACCACTTCCTGCTCAGCGTCCATTGGAAACATTACCCTCCCAGAAGGCCTGTTAGCATACACTTGATAGCTCTCCTTGTTAGCTCCATGATAAAGCCGCAAACAAACAGAAAATCCAGGACAAAGGTACTCCAGAACAAAGCAGGACAATGCTTTGTTCTGTATTCATCAACCTGATAAACAGTAATAATCACAGTAATGATGTCTGTTCAAGGACGCTTGGGAGCCAGGGAGGTGGATAAGGGGATGTGCAAGGGGGGTGCGGGGAGGAGATGGGTGCTGTTAATCTGAGAGGATGTGTGGAGTTTAGAGGGATAGGGAGGGGTGCCATGGCTGCTCACACTGAGATAAGGCTGCCTTCCTGCCACCGGTTACCACAGCCTCAGCCTCTTCCCAACAAGACAGGGCTAGCTGCTCCCTTCCTGGGCCAGGGATTTTTGCCTGTGTGCGATAAGATGCTCCTGAGCATTGCAAAATAGCACAGGTATTAGCCTGCCCTCTTCTTCACAAAGGAATGCCGCGGCACAGCATGAGGGGACGAAGAGGATGAACCTAGACTGAAGCCAGCCACTGTTCTGGGTGAACAGATAAGTGGTGCTCTGACAAAGGGCTCAGAGAATGGAAGAGGCGGCCAGTGGCACCCCTGCTGGGCCAGATGAAGACAAGCTCACCACGTGGTCCCAAAATTCACATCCCACTTTTTGGCCTTAAAAATATACATTCAGACGATGTAGAGATTAGCTCGGATGTTTTCCTTGATTCTCACCTGACACTGCATTATTACTACATTCATTATTTTTGATTGTTTGGCTGCCAGATTTAAAAGCCAAGAAGGTAAAGAATAAGCAAAAGAGAGACACGAGCCAATTTTTCAACGCTGGACAAATAAAGAATACCCATGAGTAAAATGTGTGAGATTTGTGTATTTGATGTGTTTAATATGCCCACACAGCACCAAAAGGCCACATTTCATTTTCATCGAGGAGATGCGACATCGCTCAGGATTTTGGTGGGAAAAGCATGCCAAAGAGAGGGAATGGCACAGTTTAGTTCCCTTCCAATATGTCTACCATATTGCAAGCTCATGATTATACACTGATTATGTGCGCTGTATTAATTAGTATTCCATGACACGTGAATATTTCAGAGTAAGTCCCTGCATCACGAGCCACTTCTCAATGAAAAGAAATGAACAGATGTCCTAATCTACTCTACAGTGAGTCCAGGCAGACTTTAATTACAGTGTGCACAGTAGCACAAGTGAACCTGCCTGATTGGAGTAAACAGTATGTGATTGTCAGCACATTACTCCCCCCCCCAGAAATAACTTTTGTTTAATTAAGGACTGCAGAACTTGTGTGTTTAAAAGATGTGCTTCGCACAAAACGCTATCACTGTCTGCTAAGTAAGCCACAACCCAACCATGGACATATTGCCGACAGTGCAGAGTGTTTCATTTAAGAATGTACTTTCAGGGTGACCACTTTAAGTGCCCCTGTCAACTGCAGCCCTGACAGGCAGAGGGAACAGCTCATTGCACCACTGAGAGAAACAGCTGCTGACAAAGACGCAAAGTGAATCACTGTTAATGTCAGGTGCCCGTAATTATTACCCCCCCCCCCCAATTTAGAAACAGGGGATGCTAAAATTCAACACCCTTGCTGCTCATATAAGAAATGGATATATTTTCCTCTTCATATCACCAAATACTGCCTGCCAAGAAAATAGGTTTTAAGTTTCAGGGGAAAACTGTGAAAATATGTCTGCCAGTTCTTTGCATATGTGGACTCTGGTTTCATTGGGAGCTCAAACTCATCTTTGACTGCAAGAGGCTGTCATACTGATCTAATCTTTCAAATATGAGGGTTTATTTAGCTGACTGGGGTATTTTGTTTTCGTATTTTTGTTAAGATGGGCAGTTTACAGCAGTGTGTATTTGTTTTTCCTTGTTTGAACACTATTCAGGTCGCAGAAATGATTTCTGCATGAGATAGTGTAGACTATTAAAATTATTCTACTGATAAAGATGGCCTACAGCAAGCTGCCAAATACACGCAAGATCCTTGTAGGAAAATGTGCTTTCTGGTTAATTAAAGGTTAGCAAGCAATGATGACAATTACACCGCACGTGTGTGTGTGTGTGTGTATGCTCGCGCACAGCCACACACACACACACTTGGTGACATACTATAAAGTGGTCATAAAAGGTCTACTTGTCAACACTCTAGTCAGCATCGTGATGAACATAAGGCATTCTAGTTTTTATAGACGTACAAAATGTTAGGGACGGAAGGTTCAAACAAGAAAGCTGATTTTTATTTTTAATGAATTCTAACAATTAGAAACTTGACTTGGTTTACTCAATGTAACTTGCAATTCAGCCGGCTGCTCAAAAAATAAAAAAAATAAAGGAACACTTTGAAAGCACATCAGATCTCAATGGGTAAAAATCATGCTGGATATCTAACCCTGATATGGACTGGGTAACATGTTAGGACCAAAACTGCTTGGAAATGAAAATGATCGACCTACAGAGGGCTGGATTCAAAAACACAGTAATTTCATCGCATCAACTCAGCATATTTCATTGGTACTGCCCCGCGCATGCTTACATGCATGCGCGACCATGTCGGGGCACGCTCCTGATGTAACAACTGATGATGTCCTGGGGGCTCTCCTCCCAGATCAGAACCAGAACATCACTGAGCTGCTGGACAGTCTGAGTCGCTCTGATGGATTTATTTTGGGACTTGGATGGTTTTGTTCTCCTGGTTTTGGCGTCTCTTTCATGTTGAGAATTCCAGTGAGCCACTACTTATTTGCTCCTTGCGCAAACTAATTTATGAGAGGACAGTGCTACCATATTTATTTTTAATATTCTGCAATACTGCCTAAGATGCGTTGTCACATAATTTTCATTTAACAAAATACCGTTAAACCTAATACGTGTCAACACATCTTTTTTTTAGTATCTAAGAACCACAAAGCAAAGCAGAAACTAGCCAAAATTTTGCTGAAATCTAACTATACAGTAGCAGTGCTACAAGCCTGTTCAATTCTGCTTTTGTTCCCTTTTGAAAGCCTCTCTTTTTGTGCTTGGGTTAGGGTCAGGCGTCTTTGTTACGTTTGCAGCGGTGGATAACGCAGCCATTTCTTGTCTGAGCACATTTTGTTCTTTTCTTTGAATATTTTCAACATTCTTGGCCATTCACTCAAAGTAAAAAGTAACATGCATGTCTGCGCCCATCAAAAAAATTTTAGACCACACTCCTATTTTTATCTCATGCTCAGCTAATGCTTTTTGTAAATATGGGGAAAGTACTTCTTTTTATTAGTGCGTTACACAGAAATGTGTACGGTTCCAAACACTGGTGGTGATCAGATGTAATGCCTCAAGCACCTGTTTTTAATCCTCCGTTCCTTAAACCCCCCCGTTCCTCCAGTATGGGGCTTATTTTATTAGAGTGCCATGGCAGTGGGGGATTTCAAATTGCTCTCATACAATATTAATTGCATTGTTTTCCAGCAAAATGGGGGGAAATGCCAATAATGAAAGTTGCAAGGTCATAAAATCACATTCATTTTGCCTTTTTTTTTTCCTTTTAGGACATTACAAATAAAAATCTCATTTATTTAGACAATCTTCTTCGTACACAAGCATTTCAAGGTAGAAATCATTTTTGTTTTTAACATGGAAACAGTGTATGTATGCCCTGCAGCCACGTAAATATCAATGTTTATGTGGTTAAAGTACATAATTCTGTGCAAAGATTTTTTAGTACTTTCGATTTTCAGATACCCATTATGCAATTCTATATGGAGCACAAAAGCAGCACATTCTTATTCCCATAGCATCAAATACTGCAGTATTTTCCAAGCTGCCGCTGTCAGAGGGACATTCACAAAGTGTTCGTGCCGTGATTGCCTCGGCACACCAGGTCAGCGCCATGGTGACACTGATCTAAGTTTTCTCTCAGTGCGCAGGGTTTCCATTGCAAAGGGGGAATATCTCAGCCCTAATTTATTATCTTTTCGTGAACATCACTGAGTAGATTTCACTGCCTAAACCTAGGCAGCTTTGGGCACCTAAACCCTCCCAAGCAGCTGCCGAAAATGAAAGAAAAATGAGTGAAAATGAAATCAATCAGAAGTGCAAACCACAAACTTGCCACTTAATCCACTGCCAAATGACACGGTTGTGGTTATCCAATGGACATACAGTACCGGGCAGATGGCCAGGGGCCCATCGAAGAGTGTCTCAGTAGCTGCTCCAGCAGCTGAGGCCGATGTCCTCCTGTGCACGAGAACTTTACAAGCGATCGGCTTAGTTCACAATGAGGGTGCTTTGTCTCGCCTTCCAATGAACTCAGGAGCCACTGAATGGGAAAGGCTGACAGTTCAAGGGCCCACAAAACATCTGTGCCCAGGGGTCTGTAGTTTGATGACTCGGGCATGGCCACTGCCACTCTTTCATGCCTTATACCTGAACAGTATTGTGTATTAAGGCACAGACACCGAGTCAAAGAGCACATAGTACAGCTGCAAAACAGCAATATTTGACACAGTCATAGTTCTATTAAAGGTGTCCACACTTGAAGCACAAAGTGAGATAAAAGTGGCTATTTTGTTTCGTTTTTGCTTATTTGCATTCTTGCCGTTGCGTTTTCATTTATCGCATCACATATTTTTCACATTTACTGAACAACATTTTAGAGCATATATCAGTTTTAAAACTGATTTTTTTTTCCTATATCTTATTAATATATATTTCAGTTATTTTATTGCTTTTATAATTATCACAGCGCCCGTGATGCACATCAGCTCCCTTCTACATTTCTTAACAGCATATTAAATATGACGTCCGACGGGCTGTACAAACTTTGTGAGCAGTCACAGTAACTTTAATTGAAAAAGCTGGACTCGGCAACAAGCTGAGGGATAAACTGAAAAATCCGTAAATATGCTAAACTAACTGTCGTTTTTTTATTCAGTGTATTGTATGTAATAGATCCATGGCTGCAATTATGGCAAGATGGAGACAAGAAAGATTGTCATCAGCCTTAACCTCTGCCATCTCTGCAGGTAAAGGTCTGGTGACTTTCCGGTTCACCACAAGCCAATTTATTTACAGCCCTCCAACTTGTGGCCGTGTAAATATTCTTCATGAGAGAGGAGGCTGTCACCAAAGCAACACACTTCATCAAAAACAACCCTTTCTTGTCAGAGGCTAATGTGAAGGTGTATATCACGCCAGGCGCCCGCCCTCTGAGTAGTGAGATGCAGGGATTGTTATGAGTAATGGGACTCCCAGAGGGACTCTACACCTTCACCGAGTTTAAGTCTTCAGTTAGAAGGTGACACATAGTCTTAGCTGACAGTAACCACAGGAAGCTGTGGGATATTGTTATGGTACAATAAGCTACAACAAGAATCAGTGTTTATCAGGGTAGATTTAAGGATTCTTGCCACTTATTACATCATACAGATTCCTCATGCCAGCAGGACCCCAAAGGCAGGTCATACTGTGATTCTAGAAATGAAATTTCTTACCAGTTATGGAATGACACATCTGCCTCACTATAACAGTAATCATAACTGTAATGGTGAATAATGGAAATAATAGTCTATATTTTTCCTGCGTTGTCTGCAACTAGCCTGAAGTTTTCAGTGTGACCTCCTTAAGGAGCAGTTATTGGATTAGGCTGTCATGCCAAAGGACTGATGCGTGATCAAACACTTTATTCTCCTCAGCAGTCTTTATTACACACAATCCTTGAGGGAGGATGTGACTCATAAAGAGCTGTTATGAATCACTTACAGATGGATGCTTAGCCTGCAGTTAGAAATGGACAATACAATATGAGTTGGAAGCATCTAATTTGAATCACTGTGTGACTATTGTACCATTATCAGTTCACTTTCATCAGGTTGTGACCCATTAGCATGGTTTCAATATAGCCATTTTCCTTCTGTGGTCTCTAAATGGAGGTCTGGATGAGGCCTGTGGTCTATTTAGAGGGACCTCCTGGGGTCTAATGAGCTCACCACTCAAGGATGCATAATTTAACCATAAGCCTCATTCCACGGTTCTCTATGCTACAATAACTGAAATATTCATACTTTGTTTAAGCTGATATATTTATGGATCAATTTACATCATAAAGCGGTCAAAGTAATTGAACAAATGTAATAATCCAACAATAAATAATGTTTTTTTTGCCTGGGAGAAAATTCATGACTATGATTAATTTTCATGTAAACATCATTACATAATTGTAGTCTTGTATTTTTCATATTGTCGTGAAGGCGGTTCAGTCTTTTAAAGCTAACTGCGTTGAAATTAAAGAAACTCCTTATTAGGCATGTGCGCGACTAGACGACTAATCGTTGCTGTTGTCACTAGTACAGTAAGTAACCAGACTTATTAGTCGGTTAGCCTAATTGTTACAATTTTAATTGATGCCCAGTGGTTCTCCTAAATCTTATGCAGCCATCTGCCACCAGATGGAGCTGCAGCTCTGACATCGTTATAAAAAAATGCCGTAACTCTTGTTAATCTTGCCCTGATATATTTATTAGGGCTAATATTGTTAGTTATTTTTGAAGTTTTACAATGTTTTTCCGTCGTTTCTTTCTGTGCATTTTTGGCTACTTCTGCCAAGTTTGTACAAAGAAGCGAAAAAGGTTGACAAATATGTTTGCGCCTTAAAAAAAAAAAAATCTGACCACAGCAAAGAGTAGGACCCAGGAAGGAAGAAAGTCGCAGCGTTTTGTGTTTCTGCACGCATGTAAAACACGGGGACACGAGCATAAGGTCATTAGCACCTGCACAGGCATAAACGCTGCCGAAGTCTCAATCATGAATTGTAGAACAAGGATCACTGTTCATAATGCCACACTTTTAACTCGCAGTTTATTTGTTTTTCATATTTCAATAAGAATGTCAGAATGACAGAAATCTGTCAGTATGGAGAGAAATGTGCTGAACGCTACATCTCTGTGTGATGAAACTGCTTTAAAACTAACTTGTACTTACTATACTATAGATATCGGAGTTCCCCTGTGAAATGCAGTAATCAGTCTTCCCTTCACTGCCAAGGCTCTATATTATTAGTGACTTTACTTTAGCTATTTTTAGCTATACGTTTTCAAAAATGCTAACAATGACAGTGTATTTATTCTGCACAGCCCTTCCTGAATTTGTCACCAAACTTGTCAGTGATGTGCGACAGCATCCCTTTAAGACCAACTTGAAGCTTCAGTTTATGGATGCACCTACTGAGCAGCTGAACCTCTGCTCAGTGGATGAAGTGCAGGACAAAGGCACAGTACCTCAACCCCACAGTGTGCTGAGAGCACTTTGATTTGAGCTACTGCTGTTCGCCTTCACTTGCTTGAGGATGTCAGGAGGAGTGTCGATACCATCATCCTGACTCACTGACACTCAGACATTCAGTTCATCAAATGGACATTTTGGGCCAGCATCTTACATATTTTTCACTTTTGATTTGATGTGGAGCTAAAACCTCTGAGGCACAGTTGTGATATTGTAGTTATTTCACATCCAAGGATCCAATGAAGAGGCCACAGTGAGAATAATGCACTCTCAAAACACAGATGCCAGTAAGAAACCACTGGGCATCAGGACTGTTTTTTGGTCTTATAAGTGTCAGATAATTCTGTAGCAGCTACTGCTATGTTATTTGGACCACTGCACACTTATTTTGTACCTCAGAGTACTCTCCTGAGTTTAAGGATACCCTTTGAGGGACTACAGCTGCTGTCGAGCTGCATCTTTGGGCTAGAAGACAGTATACTTTCAAAGAAAATACTAAAGACTGAGTGGGCCGAGTCCTGCTTTGCTATGAGACATTTAGCATCTAAATATCCCAGTAACTCTTAACGTAGGACTTGTGTTGCAGTAAAGATCCAGCAGTATTTATAAATGTAGTCTTATGGTAACACTATTGGATATATTACAAACATGTTAAACAGTGGCTTAGCAGATATAATCACTTAATATATAAGGTACTTATTAAGCTGAAATAATTATATTCATTGATTATTTAATAATTCCGTGAAATGAATGAAAAACACAAAAACATCACATGAAGTCATTTAACATTTGCTCATTTAACAAAATAAGCATGCTAAAATGAAGCAACTGATGGGCACTTTCTTTCATGTTAATCAGATGTATCGTTTTCAGTTAAGTAAATTCATTGACAACTGATGCCACACACACACACTGTCTTGAGTTAGCTGTGCATGAGTTGAAATTCAAATAAAAATGAAAGCATTCATTTCCACTTAAGATCACAATAATGTGTTTAGAATCACTTACATTGCAGAATTAGTAATCAGGGGTTATGCTTCACCAGCCTGCCATGTTATTCCTCCTTGTTCAGTTTTAACATGTAAAGTTTTATCTTTTCTGTTTATTAATGAATTCGTTTTGGATTTGTTTTGGGGGGGTGTTTTTGTTATTGTGTGCGTTTGCGTGTCTTGTAATGATCTGAAGTACATTCTACTTGGACAATTCAAAAAAAAAAAAAAGTAGCCAGTTTGACAAAACACTGCTGGGTAAACAATACCTCATCACACAGCCCACTCCTTTGCGGCATCTTCAAAAGGGATAATGGCACCTTTGCTGGAATGCAAATATAGCACGAGTATAGAGATAATCATCTCATGAAACATGAACATCACCTCAAATAGGAATAGTGCTCTTTGTGTATATTTATTTACCAACGCTCATGCAGAGATATGAGTCTTTTCTTCTTTTTGACAAGATGGCCAGAAGTGGAAACAAAAATGACAAGAACATTAATAACTTAGCGCATGCTATTATCATTAACTGCACTGATAATCAGTGTGATAGCTATACAGTAATTTGCATAGGAATAGTTTATTTGAAGAGGTTTATTCAGAATTCAGATTGCATGATGGCACATAAACAGCGCTACTAAAGTTATTAATAATCTTGTGGCCTCTGACAGTGGACTCCTCTATTCTAGACCTCTTAGAGCTCAGTGCAGCATGCAGTACTGTTGATCACTATATTTTACTACAAAATATTTTACCAGAGACTGTATTTCAGTCTCTGGTATTAAAGGAAATGCCCTGCAGAGGTTCGAATCATTTCCTGATAGATCCCAGTTTGTGCATGTAAATGAGGAGTCTTCTTCACACTGCATACGTTGTCATCGCTATGCAGATGATACACCCGTATATTTATCTATGAAGCAGGTTGACACTAATCAATTAAACGGTATAAGTCATATCCTTTGTGCTGGCTCACCCATGACAGGGGCAGGTGTGTGTGTGTTAACCACACTAGGTTACAGGGTGGGTCCTGCCTCTGCTCCTGCACACTTGGGATTAATGAACTCACCTGTTAGTAATCGTCCGGTTTGCTGTCTGCTATGTAACAGAAGTTGGGTCCTTCCATCAGAACGATTGCTTGCTACTATTCGGTGCCTTCGCCTCGCCTGTTGTCCTCTGCGCAGGAATCCAGCACCGTCTCTGAGTGAGTTACTGAGAGAGCGTTTTCCCTGTGGAGAGATACATCTGTGAACCTGTTTGCATTGGAGCCTGGGATTTTCTAACTGGAAATCCTTCTGCTGCATTTGCTTCATTGTAAATAAACTTGTTCACTGAGTCTGCGTCTGATTCCCATCCACGCCACAGACTATGACACAAAGGCCTGGATGTCTTGAAATTTTCTTTTCCTAAATTACATAACACAACATACTCGCTCTGGATGGCATTGCCTTGGCCTCAGGATATGTCCGTCAACATTCAGATTAAACAAATATGTATAGACTGTTTTCTTTCATTGGTGCAATATTGCTGTCTCAGAGTGCTACTCAAAAGCTAGTCCATGCATTTGAGCCCGGGCTACTGTAATTCCTCATTATCTAGCTGTTAAAATCTCCCTGAAAAGCCATCAGTTAATCTAAAACCCAGCAGTGAGTACTGACAGGGGCTAGAAAGAGAAACCATGTTTCTCCAGTATTTGCTTTTCTTTATTGGCTCCCTGTTAAATCCCGAATTTAATTTAAAATCCCTCCCCTCATAAACAAGTTCTTGGATAATCAGGCCCCATTATATCTGACAGACTTAATAGTACAATATAATCCTCAGAACACTTTGCTGCTATACTGTAGGTTTACTTGTGGTTCATAGAGTTCCCAAAAAATAGAATGGGAGGCAGAGCCTTCAGCTTTCAGGCCCATTTCCTGTGGAGTCAGCCCCCAGTTTGGATTTGGGGGTCAAATGTGCTCTAGTTTTAAGTTGGGGCTGGATCAAGTGATCAGAACCATTTCTTTGGTATGCTGCTATATGCTTAGGCTGCTGGGGACTTCCCATGATGCACTGAGCACCTCTCCACTCCTATCTTTTCCCTCCCCAGGTGTTTGGGTCTTCCATTTCCCATTCTTTGCATTTTATCCTGTCTCTCGGTGCTCTCCTTCCCTCCACCCCCACACTAGCCCCCAATGTTAAATTAAGCATTAAAAGAATAAAAACCAAGATGTAGAGTTGGTAGAGGTAAAAGAAAAAAACTGGATAAAAAGCTTAAGAGCATATGGTAATGTTACAAAAGTATGTTCCAGAACTGACAAGCTGGGAGGAGAATTTATTTCTTCTTTTGATGCATTTTACCATAAAGCTTCTGTCAGAGCATGAATTATATCAGGATCTCACATTTAAACCCGCATCTCATTTGGGGATTTGCCTTTGGCTCATGATCAGACTGTTTCTTAGTTTCCTTCTGGAAGAGGCAATTGTAAAGTCTATTAGCAGTGAAAAGCCTGGATCTAAATCTGGACACGGAGACAGTCAATGTGTTGATTTTGGGACCAGTCATCCAGCTACCCAATGGGCAGGAACACTGTACAACAGTTCATAGTGTTATGACACCATTAATAGAACTAATTTGAACTAATGTATGTTTGCTCTCCTTCAACTCAACAGACCTGTAAACTGAATGACAAAAA